>ML779334.1:1159047-1170023 GCA_009831015.1 Picea engelmannii
CTCCATTCTCCATTCCTAGCAGCTCGCCATCTATGGTATTGAAGGCTTCTTGTAATGAAGTGGTTACTTTTTGAGCCTGTTCCTTGCTTAAGGTAATATTATGTTCCCAATCCTTTAACAGAATATTACCTCTTGTTTGTTCAGGGATGGTGAGTCCTGGAGAATCTATCGAAAACCTGTTGTTGGTAGCTATCACCGCCTCTTGAAAAGCGACCCGAGCAGCCTCTGCATTCCTTTCTTTGACAGTCAGATTTTATGAAATATGATGCATTAACACGCAATCTTATCGGATCACCCCCACTTTGCCTAATAGACTTTGTTGTACAGAAGAGATCCTGCCTCTGATATCAATCGCTCGGGATTTAAACCCCTCGACGTCGATCATTTTTCTTTCAACAACCTCTAACTGAGCCTGTAACCCTGTGATCATACTCCTTTGCTGACTTGCATGTACCCGACCATCTCGGATCACTGAATTTGCTTGTTCCAACTTGGTTTTGAGGACTTCAATTTCCTTTTGATCAGCCAATCGGGCTAGTTCTATTTCTCCACTCGCCTGACTCTTAGCGCTTTCTGTGGCCGAAGCTACTCGGGCTTCGAGTGTCTTGATCAGGCGATTCTTTCTTTTGAGATGATTTTTCAACATCCCGACCGAGAATTGATTTTCCGACACATACACTCCTAGCATCCCTGCGATCTCTGTGGCGAATTCCTCACTCTTTTTATTTTTTCCATCTGTCATCACTTTGAATTTTTTAGCTGTTGATCCTTCATCCTGGTAGAACTCCCTTTTCACAACAGCTTTCCTCTTTTTGTCAAAAAAGAACTCATTTGGGGGAATCTCTTCCACTCTGATAGGAATTAGCTCCTCACTGATCCCTCTTCTATATTCCCTTGCATCGACTGCAAAGGGGTGACAGAAGTGATGGGTTCCCCGATTTGCTTCGCCGCCTTTCCTGGTGTGACGAGTGAGTCCTGCTCCTTCGGAGGATCAGAGGTCATCGTCTCAGTCTCTGGATTCTGAATTTCTGACGAGTCTGTGTTTCTTACTTCCACCTCTAGGCTATGTTCCTTGGGCGGGTCTGTAGTCTCTTGTTCTGTTTCAGGATTATTCTCATGCTCCCCTTCCTGATGTTTTTCGGGGTTAGAAATTTGCCTCTCAGAACTTTCAGCATCCTTCCCTTTTTCCTCGAAAAGACCCAAACCTCCCAGCACAACGGGGAGACATCTTTTTCTATGCTCCTGAAACTTTAACACAGAGGCCATGTCCTCGGGTGCTAAAGATCTGATCCGAACTAGCACTTCCCCATAGGACCTTGCCCCTCGAAAAATATCTTCCGAAGTTGAACACTCATGTTCAAACTTCTTCAACCCACAATTTGACAAATGGGTTCTTACAATTTTCTGAGGATCATGCTTTTTATAATCAATAGAGACAAAACTCAAGTCTTCTAAGGTTGTAGCCTCAGCTTTAGCATGTCCAAAATCCAATAAAGAATAAGAATTTAGCCGAACCGGGAAAAACGGTCATACTTTCTTCGATGATGCTTTGAGCTCTTTACTTACTCCGCCGATCACCGTTTGTCGGGAAATCTCGCGACATGCCAGCTTGTCGGGGATGAACATTGGTAGCGCAAGAGGGGGAACAGCAGCTCCGAACACTCTTAAGTAGGAAAACTCTGCTTTTACGTACCAGTCCGTGATGCTACTCAGATTTGCAGCAATGCTATCCGAGATGCGAGGTGGCGAACGACCAAAAATGGTGATGTGAAGGGGCACCATCACCCAGTTGAAAACTTCATAAACAATTTTTTTTGCTTTACCTTCCCATAGTTTGTCGTGATACTCGTGTACAGGCTTCTCTTGGGTTGGACTCCAAGCTGAGTTCATCAAAGGGAATGGAGTCATAGAACATATCGCGTCCATGATATACGCAGACATGAAAAAAGAGGATGGTCTTCCATTTTCTTTCTGCTCTCGATAATCGGTGACCCGGTTGAAAAGACTGTCCGAGAGTATCTTTGCCCAATTAAATGAGCAACCTTCTGCTACCAGAAATATGAGAGGTACCCATGCAACGTAGAAATGCGTTGTATCCTCCTTTCCAAACAGTCGGCACGTCATCATCGCCACATACATATACTGTGGCTCCAACGAAGCAATTGAATAGATGCCCTGGTCATTTACTCTGAATTTTGCAGAGCGCAAAACCCAATCTTTTATCAAACCGGGCATGGTTTTTTCAAACTCAGTGCATTCCTTCTTTTTGAATCCCTCCAGGAATTCAACGTTATATGTGTATTCAGATGTTGCTGGGAGCTTGTACATAGTTTGGATATGCTCTGGTCTAAAAGTCCCGACCGTGACCCGTTGATCATTTATGATAGTTTTGGTGGGTAGGTCTACGTGGTCCAACGCCCATCGGATCATGTCGTAATATGGCAACAATCGTGGTCTGGTTGCAACCCGGTGCATTCCAGACTGAACAACTATCTTGTATTTAGTGTGCAGGTCATCATTTTCGTTATCATTGTCATCGGAGTCTGAGTAATTTACCAACTCGGATTGTAGAATATCTGAAACGAACGACCAGCTAGAGACTGAACTGTCGCTCCAGGGCGAAGTGTCGGAGACATTATCGGGGCCTTGCCCTGCAACCTCGATATTCGCCTTCGCTGCTCTCCTCGGAGCCATGTCTGAAACCTGTGTTTTCGCTCTTCTGCGATAGACCTGTGTATACATACAGAGATTAGTTCACTAGGAGAAAGGTGAGGTCCGTATGCTTATGAGAAATGTTAAAAATAAAATGAAACTCCCATATATATTTGAAAACTCTGTGCTATTCGAATTAAGTCTGTCAAATCGCAATTAGAAACAATTTATTGCGTAAATCCGATCTTGTTTATTCGTGGATTTACACTAATTCTTCATTAATGTCATCAATTTTTGGCGGCTTGATAGGCAGTCGGGGTATGGCGAGTAAGTAGCTACCTCGTGAAGTGTGCAAACCTCGATTCGTGGGACGGGACGCATATCATTTTAATTTAAACTTTCAAATCTTAGCAACTTAAATAATTTTCTCATTGTTCGTTGCATCGTGAATTTACTTTTAACATTTTGATTCTTCAACTCGCGAGGCTGCGAGGGCCGATTTGGATTCAATTAATAGTAATCATGGTTTGGAGCGTTATTAATTGCATAATTAATTTATTCTCCATGTCGCGACTCGGAAGTTCGAAGACAGATTTTTGGGAGAATGGTATGCCGAGTCGCGATATCGCGATGTGGCGATAATTAAGGCTCAAAATTCGGGAAGAAAATCTTAGATTAGGTTACTAATTAATCTTTCCATAATCATGTCGCAACCTCGTGAGTCGAGGTTTTAGACACCTTAACTTTATGAAAGAAAGTGACGATTGGCGAAATGCCGAGCACCAAATTTAACCATGGTTAGTTTTTTGACCTTTAATCCTTGACCAAGGTTATTGCAAGAATTATCGCGTTCTCGGCTCTCATGGTTGTAAGAACAGAAACTTGGGTTTGACGAATGCCGAGACGCGAACTCCCGACAACGTCCACTCATGAGTTACAAGATTTACCCTAGTTAATGTCTTGGGCGTAAATTGAAAACGATTTCGCCGTTTCGTGACTCGGGACGTGTGAACTCAAGGTTTATAGTATCCGACCTACGAGACCCCGAAATGAAACAAAAGAGTGAACATACTCTCAAAAATGGATTTGTTTTGAAAGTAGAAAACATTTATGTCCAGGCGACAAGATTTCGGTGTCTTAAGATCTCGGAAGGAAAAGGAAAATCAATCTTTAGATTTCAAGTATCAAAAATTGAAAAATGTGCAAGGTAAAAACAAGGGCGGCTCCAACACAAACCATCGATGTCAAAGGCAGGACCGCATTAATCATTTCAGCCAGGAGAATCATTGCCAAACACAACCTACTCAGATCAGTCCAGAACAAAGTTGTGCAAATGGAGCATAGCAAACAAGAGTTTAAAGATGCCTTTGAACAATTGTTTGCTAAAGGCCCCTCATTTTGGGACGTGTTGATGGGAAAAAAATATCGTCCGTCAATTGGAATAATGAGTCTAGTTTGGGGTTGTCTAAGTAACCCAAGTCATTTGGTATAACTCATCCTGATGGGTTTAATGGCTCCGTTGGCCAATCTAAGAATCCTAAAAGAAACAAAAATAAAAGAAAAGAAATAGGTAACTAATTACTAAATATTACATATATGTACATATGTATATAATGTGACTGTAATAGGTGTATTTAAGCTAAATATAGATAACTGTCATTTATATACACTATTTACAGGCTACAAGTTTTAATCGAAACTTATGAAAATTGATGTAAAAATGACTGCTTTCGAAGAAGTAGATAAAGAAAGCACATAGAAATATTTGTTTATTTTTCTTTTATAAGTCTTAAACTAATGAATAAAATGTTATGAAATGAAAACGTACAGATAGTCAAAATCCAAACTTTACGTTCAAATTTCAATGATAAACAAATAGTAGAAAAATGAAATCGAGCTAATGATATGGATCCAAATATATGTGTGATCTGAAAACATCTAACCACCTTGCCCAAGAGGAAAACCTACACTGAACCTTAAGTCTATTCTGGATAAATGCAAAACAATTATGTTGGCAATTAAATTTAAATAGCAGATAGAATGATACCAATAGTTATTGTGATCTTATAATTACAAGAAGATGCATTAAGAAAAATCTGTTAGAAAATATCCTTGTATTTAATCTATCAACAGAAATTAAAGGAGAAACCCTGTAATTGAAGCTAAATAGATTATCACAAAATTAATATCTGAAGCATTTTATGGACAACATTCATAAAGGAATTATCCTAATAACATAATAAATGATGAAGACTAAATCTATCAAAAACTTATTATGATATCAAGATGAACAAAAACTTAATGAAGACACCACCCACAAGAAGCTAAAGCCAAAATGAGTATTGTTGTTCCATTAAAGTCTGTTGATCAAAATTCCATCTTCTGCCCTAGGCGAGGATGCCTTGATTACAAAAATTACAAGTATTTAAAGAGTTTAGAAAAGATAAATATCTTATCTTGTGGGATAAGATTAAATCTCCAAAATGATTTGTTGATTACAAAATAGAGGGTGATAACCACTCCATATCACACTGTATCTCTCAAAACTAAAACAAACTTCTTTATGTTTACAAAATATGTTCCAAATGAGCTCAGAAATACTCCATAACATGATATCACCACCAATTACTTGATATCCTGAAAACAAAAACAAAAATAAAAGAGTTTAGATATCGTTATAACCAATAATTTCCACAAATTTGAATGAAGATAAACTGGCTACAGAATCAATTGATTCTATAGCTAGTTCTATTTTAACAAAAAAAATCAAATTAAATCTATATAATTAAAAGAATGAATAAAATAAAACTAAGGCAATCAATCAAATCTTTACCTCTTAACTACATGCTAAATTTGATTCACAGGATCTCGGAATTAACTATTGTTGTAACACTCTCAACATTATTTACTATTATGTTCCCAGTCATTTTCAAACTCTTGCATTGCCTTTGAACAGTGGAATTTAGCCTATGATTTTCATTCTTTAGTGAGTCGATCTAAATAGTGAGGGTTTCAATTTGCGATTGCAGAGTAGGTATGTATGTATAATATTTATCGATCCAAAACAAAAAAACTTCACACCGTGAATCTATGATAGTTGTTTGAGAATGTCCACGACCATGTGTCATAACGTCTCCACTATTGCCTATGGGTTTCTTATCAAGCTTGATACCTGGAAATCCTTGACTGTGCTTCAGGAAAGGTGGTGAATTATCTACGAAATTATAAACCTGGTTGAGATCTGGTTTGAGGCAAGGAGGGTCTTCTTCGACCAATAATCTCTTGATCTCAGAATCAGAGCTCTCATGGACCTCGATCATTTTAATCGAGATCACATGAGAGTTTGATTTATTTCATAGGCTTCTTGAGATTAACCTACCTGCCCTTTTATTTTTAAACCCTATATCCATGTCACCCTTAGATGGTTTGTATGAAGACCTGTTTGTGTTCTTAGAAGAGGTGTTAGGATAGGTGTGTTGTTTATGTCCATGCAATCCAAAGGTTGTCGGCTCATCATCTATTTTCTCGGGCATAGGCTCATTAAGTATGGTCGTAACACATGCTTATTTAGATGAAGGAACTTCTCTGTCAGTGGCAGGGACTTTGGTTTCTTCCATCATGGGCTTATCAACCTCTACGGTACTGGGTGTAACGAAACCATTTTGGATTAGGAAGGCGTCCCAATTATCATTTTGCAATTTTAGTTGATGAACCAATAGCATTATTATCAACCCATGATGAAATAGACTAGAGTTTAAACGTTGTCTCTTATACCTTTTGGCCATCTTATACAGACTTCTTAATAAATAAAAGGGAATATTCAGCTGAAAATTGATGAAGTTCATCAACAAATGTATGTGATACAAGATAAAAAGGCCAAAGTGACCGTCACATGTGACGAATTGTCTCAATATTGATAATAAATCATGCCACCAAGTTTTCAACAAGGATACAGGCATACCTTTATCACAGCATATGATATTCCTAGAGGTGAAGAACAGGCTCCACAGTACCTCTTCTACCTTAGCATTTTTTAACCATTCCTTCCCTCTCAGTGGAAGACCCATTGCATATCCTAAAAAATCCTCAGTGACATCAATTTGAATGTCTCCTACCTTGGCTCGGCAGCCATCAAAAGATAGGGAAAATTCTTGGGCAGTTTACAAATTAAAACCCTAAAATTTCTCGAGAAATCTGAGCCATCCTTGACCTTTAAGGTCTTCGCTTGCATCATCACACAGGAGAAGGGTTTGCAAGCCATTCAGTGAAATCCTTACGACCGGGGCCATGAGGGTTCGGGAGGCAAACAAAAAACACAGTGAGTATAAAAGGTTTCTGGAACAAAGAAGACCAGAGTGAAATATCAGACCCAAAACTCATCAATACCCTAGCGCGTATGAAAAGGGGTTCTGCAATACAAAATGAAATGTGTTTTGAGAAATGAGTGCCAAGAGTACATATGAAACTCGAGACTTAGCTCAAAATGATGGGCCTATCGTTCTCAGACTGCCACCTCCCACAGGGTACAGGCCACGACCAGGCTCATTCAAAATTTATCATTGTGCAACAAGGTGGGGTTGGTTTCTAAACTTTAGGAGAGGAAAAGTTTTGTGAACCAAAGTGTAGTGAAAAGCATAGGTCTTACCAAGAGCCAAAAATATATATAGAATAGTTTAATTTCAATGGATCCTTGGTGTTTTGAACAACAATTCAAAGCACATTTCACGATCGATGAGCCAGTTTAAAGCAATAAACAAGATGAGCTTCACAGAAAAAAAAAATTCCTTTATTAAAAAAACTGTACAGACATCTACCTTTCATAAACCTTAGATAAAATGGTAATGCAATCATAAGTTTTAATGCTTCATTCATGATTTCATTCATGAACGAAGCATGAAAACGAAGAAAGGAAAACACTAGGAATAACCGAAACATCATATTCATAGTTTCAAAAATTGCTTATGAAAAGCAATAACCATATGACCAAGGGTAGCCAGCTACATAATTTATTATTTGATGCTTTAAAAGGTGAAAATATGTAGGCCTACCAACACTACGGTAAAGGCTCATTATATAATCAAAAAGATTATCACACTCTCCTCATGCAATGCAGGATGGACCACTCCAGGTTTGAACATATGGAAGAAAGTCTGAAAGGACCTAGCTTGGTAGACATTTATCTACTAATTTCGAAATTATGAAGTTCAAAATAGGGAAAGTCAGAGTGCCAACCATGTACTATGCTATGTGCATTGACTTGGAAATTTTGATTAAATAAATGATGGATTACGAAATCCCCTCTGATGCGCAATAGAAAGAACTCGTGCGGTTGGGTAAGACAAAGTAAAACATCGCCGAAACCAACAGATGATCTCCAGCTGTGACCAATCTTGCATATCCAACGGAATCATAGGGTAGAACAAATGTCACAGAAGAAATCGAGCGGTCAGAGAGACTGCTCATGATGTTGAAACGTTTATTTTTTTCTAATTATTGTAAATTGTTTCGTCTACCAAAACTAACATTCGAAACTGTTACAGAAGCTGAAACATTTCAGTTTCAGTTATTTTTTATCAAATTGTATAAGTACTAAGAGACTTGAATTAATTAATGTTGGTAGAAGTGCAAGAGCACCTTTTGGTCAAATCAAACTTCATTTGTAAATTTTATGAATCTAAATTGAATACAAATGCAGAAGATTTTGAAGTCTCTATAAAAAGATTCTAACGGGTGGTGATATGAGATTTGTTTCCTTTCATCGTATGTATTTCCTGTAACCTGTCATTTCATTTACATTTTCTTCTGTTTAAATTGGAGATTTTGAAGGCCCTGAATTCGTCTTGTGACGCTCTTGGCTTAAGCAATTTAAACTATGTATTGTCTTCTTAACTTATTCAAAATTCATCTCAATAATGCTCTGATGTAGTTATTTGTTTTCTTCATCTTCCTACACACCTTTTTATTTCAAGAATAAATCAGATTCATCACCTTATTTAGCCTTTGTCCTTTGGAGAGTTCTATCAGTCAATGCATTATTTTTGTTCACTTTCAAAATTTTGACTCCATAGCCCATAGTGTTCTCCCCTTCGTTGCCAGCAAATTTATTAAAAATCCCCAAAACAAACCAAACGTAGCCACCAATTTCCATAGATATATCCAGTGACATGAGAGATCCCTCTCTAAGTTAAGAAGGCTAGTTCCTCATCTCTAAAGTGGGTTGAAATAGTTACCTTTGTCGCTTGTCTATTCAGTCGGACATAATTTACAGAGTGATAACAAGTTCTATGACACCAACTTCTAACATCTTGTCAATTTTTTCCTTCACTTTCAACTTGTTTATTGGATTCAAATTGTAAGGTATTTGTCTTATAGGTATAGCATCTGGTTTCAAAGGGATCTTCATCTCTCCAATTTCTCCTGCTAATCCCTTCATCTCTGAAAACCTCGTTGGAAACAAATCATTGTATTCACATAGTAACTCTGTGATTCTTTATATGGTATAATTATCCCAATAACATCCAATGCTTTCAATCCTTGGGTTTTCTGTTGTTCCATTATTTACTTTATTGATATTCAATGGTGTGGCATAATCTTATGAATCTATATTTGGACCTTCTATCTCCCTCTCACCTTCAACTTCTAGGATCTAGATATTGCACGAGTTTTCTTTTGTTGGGTCTTCTTCTTCTGTGACATGATAACAGGGTAGAAATTGTTGAACTGTATGTTTCTTCTGATATGTTGTCACAATATCCACTTCAAGTTCTTCAAAAATCCTATCTCTTACCACCTTCAATTTTGTATCTCTATCTGAAGAAAAATGTAACCACAAAATTATGTTGCATTTCTTCCCAATTGGCATTTTCCCTGTGTTGTTCCTGTTTTGTGTACCAGTTCCTTGGAATTCCTTCTAATGTGTGAATGAAATGGTGTGGAAATTCCTCTATTGGTATTAATCTCCATTGAACCATGCACCTATATACATGTTCTCTATGTTTTCCAAATCCATCATATTTATCCAACACTTCGTTCTCCTACTATGTGCCAAATCTAATGTGCAGTAACCTTTTGCACTGAAACCAGCTATAAATTTTCTAGTAGATAATCCATGTAATCGTTGTTTCCAGTTTTCCAATCATGTGTTAGAGTTTGAATCACAAGAACTAATACTCATCCAACTTAACATTCCATCTGCAGTTGGGTTGATGTAATCCTCTTCGCGCGCGGTAGTTCCATATAATTGATTCACCTCGTTGGTAATGAAGTTTTTCATCACATGTTCAATTTATCTCCCACATTCTAAGGGATCTAAAGGTGAAATAACTTTGTACTCTCTAGATTCAAATATCATCTTCCTGGCATTCAAGTTAATAATAGCTTGGTTATAAAAATCCTAATCCATTCCCAATAGCGCTAGATAGGGTGTAGTATTATCTACTATGTCAATGACTTCAAAGTCTACCATGGTGAGCACACCATCTAGATCTATTGGTATCTCATTCAATATACCAATTGGAACCACTCTGTGTTTATTTTATAACTTCAATTGGATTGGTGAATACCCTAATTGAGGTTCTCCCATAGCTTCCCCTGTCTTCTTTGGCAAAACATCGAATTCATACCCTGAGTCTAGTATGATATCCCCTATATTAAAATATCAAATTTTTTCATTCAACCTGAATCCCCTACTTGTTCTTCACTTCGTTTGGACTTGATTAACTGTCTTTACCCCTTCTTATCCAAAATTACACTTTTCTAGCAAACTCTACAGTACTTGTAAATAATTTTTATCATTCGTTAATTTTACACAAGACCCAAAAACGTCTCTTAAGTTACTTACTTTCTCTGAAGGTTGTTCTTTGTTGGTATGATCAAATAAGGAAGGTGTGTCATACACTTGTTGGAATATTGATTGTTTTCATTGATGTCAACCCTAGTCATGGGTTTTGGACCGCAAGATTGATAAAGGTATTTGGACATGAAGGAAAATGCACATGCATATACAACACCCATGAATGGATAGTATACATCATGTTGTTTCCGGTGGTATGTGGCATGTCACATGGATCCTCATGGTTGAGGATAAATGAATTTTTGAAGATGACAAAGTGAATTGAAAAAGGAAGTACATGTAGGCCCTAAAAATAATTAAAGAAAATAATTACAAAATAATAAAGTGTTAGGTCGTCCCTAATGTTAAAAGGAAGTGACATAAATGGTATAAATAAATATCATTATACATTCATTTGATACAAGTCGAATTTCAGAGGGAAGAAGAAGTAAAAGAAGGCCGGATTTCAAGGGAGGATGAAGTCTTTTGGTGA
>ML779334.1:1189677-1241547 GCA_009831015.1 Picea engelmannii
CAGTTTGGGATACATTACAGTTCAGGGGGGACTCCCTTATTGGTTGGTTTCACTGATTCAGATTGGGCTGGCGACCCCGATGATCGAAAGTCTACTGCAGGTTATGTTTTCAGCCTTGGTTCAGGACCTGTCACTTGGGCCTGCAAGAAACAACAGGCTAGTGCACTTTCTTCAGCAGAAGCAGAGTACCGAGCAGCGGTAAATGCAAGTCAGGAAGCCGTATGGCTTCGACAGATCCTTTCAGAGTTTGGATTCCAGCACCAGCATCCGACCAGACTTTGGTGTGACAATCAAAGTGCCATCAAGCTCGCCAAAGACCCAGTTCAACATCAACGTATCAAACACATCGAGCTACACATGCACTTCGTTAGAAAGCTCATTCATGATCAAGTTATTGAAGTTCTCTTTTTCCCTACAGAATATCAAGTTGCAAACATTTTCACAAAGTCTCTTACAGAAGCGAAGTTTTCCAAACTTCGATCTATGTTAGGAGTTCAGGAAGTTGTCATTAAGGGGGGATAGGATCTAATGCCTCCTTCCTTCTCCTATTGTGTCATTATTGTAAATCCTTCAATCTTATCCCAAGTTGTTCTTAAGGGGGGATGTTAGGATATTTAGACACTTAGGATTTAGTTAAGATTTACTTGGTCTAATATGTCGTTAGGTAAAAGTGTGTTTCTTTAGTATGCATTAGTATGCATTTGTAGTTAGGAAATCTGATGGTCACGATATGTTCTCGACATAGAGTGATCCGACAGTTCATACTCTCCTCGATCTTAACAGCCATTGATCCATGGCTTAACACCCGATTGTTCCATGATCTCTATTTAAGGAGCATGGAGGGTCATTTGTCGATGATAGATTGTGAAAAAATATCTTGTAAAAACTCTCTGTAATCTTTTTCTTTGCATTAATAAACTGCTCCAAGTGGTCGCGTTGGCTGGGGCCGTGGATGTTTCCCCGTAGGGGTTTTACCACGTGAAAACATCGGTGTGTTGATATTTGATATGGTTATGTGAGTGGTTACTGAAGGTGTTCGTCCTCTGTTGGAATACCTCTGTTGTTGAACACATGTCATGATAGGCCTTTTCTCTTTCCTTCTG
This sequence comes from Picea engelmannii, assembly GCA_009831015.1. NCBI lineage: Eukaryota > Viridiplantae > Streptophyta > Pinopsida > Pinales > Pinaceae > Picea > Picea engelmannii. Next base: position 1,190,781 of record ML779334.1, read on the forward strand.
AACCTGCTGGTGGAAACCTGCAATAAATCTTTCTTCTTCTAGTTTAAATAAATGTGCGAGCCTCTCCTGAACAACATCAGTATCATCCATACCTGTAAAGGCATTGATTCTTAAGCTTGGCACCAATTATTCCATCGGGACAACAACTTAAAGACCATAGACCAACTTAAAAGGGGTCTTTATGGTCAACTTTTTGCAAGTGGTTCTATATGCCCATAACATTGTTGGTAATCTCAAATCCCAATCATCTTTGTTCACACAACAAATATTGGTTAGTATTGTTTCCAAAATATTGTTTAATGTTTCAACTGTCCCATTTTCTTGAGGGTGGTATGGTGTGCTCTTCTTATGGTGGACTATAAATTATTCAGTCAAGGCTTCAACTATTTTATTTATGCAATGTGTTCCTTGATCACTCATGAGGATTTTTGGGCATCCAAACCTAGTTATGATGTCATAAAATATGAAGCACGCAGTTGTAGTTGCACTACAGTCCTTGAATGATCTTTCTTTGGCCCATTTGGTCATGTACTCTACGACAATGATGATGTATCTTGCTCTGGTACACTTTCCTGGTGGATTTATAGGTCCAACAAACTCAATGGCCCATTTCTAGAATGCTTGTAGGGTCAATTGTGGTGCCAATGGAATTTCATCTCTTCTGGATGGTTTCCCAACTCTCTAGCATACATCGTAGGCTCTAGAATAGTATTTAGCATCTCTGTGTAAGGTAGGCCACCAAAGGCTAGCTCTAAGAACCTTTTGCGTAGTTTATTTACCTGCATAATGTCCTCCTATGATGCCTTCATGAGATTTTGCAAGGATCAGTGGTCGTTCTGCCTCCAGAACATATCTTCGCAATATCTGATCCAGGCCCATTTTGTATAGATGTTTAGCTATAAGTGGGAAATCTGCAGCGCATAGTACTAGTTGTTTCTTCTGTGTAATTGTATACTCACTAGGTTCCATTCTCGTTGACAGGAAATGGACTATTTCTGTGAAGTGGTCATCGATATTTATAATAGCTAGTAGTTGTGCATATGGTAGTGTATCTTCCAAATTAGTAGTCCCTTCTCCATGTTCCAACCTCAACAAGTGGTCAAGACCCTTGTTCATTATTCCTGGTTTTACTATGATCTCAAAATCATACTCTTGAAATAGCAGCAGTCATCTGCATATCCTTTCCCCAACACTAGCTTTTTGACTAGGTACTTCAGTGCGGAGTGATCAGTAAACATTTTAATGTGTCCTTCCAATAGATAGTGGAAAATTTTTTGTAATGCATACACCATGGCTAATCCCTCTCCTTCAGTAGTGGTATAATTAATCTCAGTTGTGGATAACGTCCTACTAGAAAAGGCTAATGGGTGGTCGATGTCTCCTGTTCCTGGTTGTGCTAAGACATATCCCAATGCAATGGATGAGGCATCGACATGCACATGAAACTCCTTGGTCCAATCTGGGAAACCCAGAATGGGCACAATAACCATTTTCTGTTTCAGTGTGTCGAAGCTCTGCTGGCATTCTCCATTCCAACTAAACTAACAATCCTTTTTCAACAGCTTCTCCATGGGTGTTGTAAGCTAAGCATATCCATTAATGAACTTCCTATAGTAGCATGTGTGTCCCAGCGTAGTGCACAATTGTTTAACTATTGTAGGAGGGGGTAGATCAACTATAATAGCGATCTTGTATGGATCTACTAGGAAGCCCTGCTTGCATACAATATGACCTAACAAAACTCCAAATGGTGAAAATAAAATGCACTTCTTCATATTCAAATAAATTTGACACTGCCTGCATTTATCCAGAATTAACCTTAGACATTCAATGTGATTTTTCAACAAACTAAACACAGCCCAATCATCAAATTATGCTTCTAAACATTTATGCAGAAATTCCTTGAATGCTTCAACCACCACCCTAGAAAAGATGGTTGGGGCATTATTCAATTCGAATGTCATCACTGTATATTGGTAGGATCCCCATTCTATTGCAAATGTGGTCTTGTGGTGATCTTCCTTGGCAATGTGGATCTGATGGTATCCTGAAAATCCATCTGTAAAAGAATATACCTCCTCTCCTCCCATGTTATCCAACACTTCATCTGTGAATGGTGTAGGAAAATGATCATGCAGACAAGCATCGTTCAACTTCCTGAGATCTACACAGATCCTGACTTCTCATGTTTTCTTTTCTTGCACCACCATAGGGATTATCCACTCTAATTCTTCCACAGGTTCTATAATCCTTGCTTCCATCATTCTATCAAGCTCAATCTTCACTTTTTCCTTATATTTAGGGTTTAATCTGTAAGGTATCTGTTTGACTGGTCTAGCATCTGGTTTTAAAGAGATCCTCATCTCTCCCATAGGTCCCTTAATACCCTTCATATCAGTGAACTTGGTCGGAAACAAGTCCTGATACTCGTGCAGCAACTCTGTAATCTTGTCAATGGTAGCAACATCCCAATAATCTCTGACATTGGCAAGCTTCGGTGTCTCCTCTATTCCAATATTGACTTTCTTGATCTTGATCAGCTGTCCAATAAATGGTAACTCAACTCTTGGTCCTTCCACATCTCTTTGGCCTTCTATCTTTGCGATTTTCACCTTCCTCAGATCATCATTTTCATCAACGTTGATGTTGTAACAACTCTGCAGTTTCTGGAGGGGCGTAGTCCATTCATCCTCTTCTTGTTCCAAAGGGAGGCTAGATGCCTCTTCAAATACTTTATGTCTCAAATCTGTAATTCCTGGTCTACTGAGGGATATTCACTTTCTAATAAAAAGGTGGTTACAAAATTTTGAATCATACCTTCCCAGTCTACAGTGATGAGGCGTAGCTCCGCTTGAAGGTACCAGTTGATAGGTGTAGTGTCCAGCATGTTAATGAATTTGTGCACCCATTGTTCTCAAGGGACATCACTCCAGGCTTCTTCGCAACTTCTCACATGGTCCTTTGGGTATATTTGACTTGTGTACCTTACTTCATAGCTTTCTTCTTGTGCCAAGAATCTTGTTGTCATTAGAGTATGGCATTGCACCCAATCTGTAATATTACTTTTGTGTGTCCCCCACCATATTGTTGGTGTGGCCTTCAACACCTCTTCCATTTCCAACGGCCTCTGTTGTGTTGGTACACTTTCTTCAAAATTTGATAGGAAGGCTTCTAAAGGGTTCAGACCATCAAATGTGGGTAAGTTACTCATTTTTGTACCAATCCAACGAAATTCTCTGGTTAATCTAGCACATCTTCTGGTAGATACTTCATACATCTAGTTCTTCTAGTTCTCCAGTGCTTCTTCTGAATATGATGAACATGTGCCATCACTTCACCAGCTTAAGTTACTATCAGTTGTAGGATTAATGTAGTCCTATTGTCTGATTGTTAGCTAGTATATGTTTTATATTGCATATGCACAGTCTTCTTCTCTGATGGGCTCTGTGTATCCCTGACCTTCATATATATCTAAAGGTGTGATGGCCCTCAGGCCGTCTCCTTCAAAATTCATACGTATTTTCTTTAAGTCAACAACACTAGAGTTATTGAAGGCCCAATCAGTTCCTAACAGCATAGGGTAAGGGCAATTGTCATCAACTATTTCAATTACCTCAAAATATGCAAATGTTCTTATTCCATCAATGTCCACAGGGACATGCTCCAATCATCCAAATGGGATGACAACTTGTTGGTTAGCCATACTAAGCCTGATAGGGGAATAGATCAACTTCAGTTTTCCCATTTGTGCCCATCTTTGCATCATCATGACATTGACCTCCGACCCTAAGTCGAGGGCCACATAGTCTATCTTATATTCTCCTATTTGAGCATTCAAATGTAATTCCTTATTTGTCCTTCTCTTCTTACCAATTTGGTGTACTTCCCTATTTAGTAAGGGATCTATCTTTCCTTGCTCATATTGTCTGATTAAATTTTGTAATTCTTGTACAACGCTTTCATCTTGAATAAACTTAATACAAGTGTATAAAAATTCCATGAGCTTGCTTACCTCTTTTCCTTCTTTTGGAGAAGAAGACTGATCAAATGCCAAAGGCATTCCATACTCTCTCACTTCTGGTTTTGTCTTTGATGCAGAGCCTTGGTTTCCTCTTAATTATTTCCTAGCTTCCTCAAACATCTATATTTCTTTCTTTGCACCAAAAGGTTGGGTCTTCTCTGCAGCTTTCTGGATTCTCGACTCTTTTGTAGTCTTCCCTTGAGTCAGTCTATCCTCTCCTACGACAACGCCTACTCTGGTTATAACAGTGACTCTAGGGTCTTCTCCATGAGTTTTAGCATAGATCAATTGCACTTGTGGGTTCTGTTGGGGTCCTCGTATTTCCTGAAGCTTGGCTAGTAGTACAGAACAATCTTCTATAACATGGTCAAACGAGTTACAGTAGCTGCAAGTAGTACAAGGGTTTTGAAAATCCCTTTCAAGGTGTCCAGGTTGTGCACAATTATAACAGATGATTTATCCTCATAATCAACCCATTCCTCCTCCTCGTCCTCTTCCTCTGAATCCACCACGAGGATTGAAGTTTCCTCTCCCAGGAGAGTTGTACTATGTAGCGTTTCCTTCTTGATGTACTTCACCTTGGATCTTATATATGTCTCTTGACCTTTCATGCATGAGATCATAAGCCCTACAATCCCTATCATCATGCCCTACAGACTTACAGAATGTACAATACAAATTTGTAGGTGTTTGAACATACTTGTTCATGTAGTAACACTCACCAGTACGATTTCTGTTTCTTCATACCTTGCACCAGGGTAAGGTGACTTGCTTCAAAGGGCTCGGGGCTCCAAAATCCAAGTATTCGTTGAATAAAGGGAAATTTTCCTTGTCATGGCCTTTTGATCAGCATCTGACACACCAGATGTCTTCTCTTTTATGGTTCCCCTCGTCTTTCTTCATATCTTCGACCTGCAGAGACAAACTAGTTAGTTGATTCAGGATCTAACTCATACTTGAGTTGGATTCTCCCATAGGGGCTGATTACTCCAATGCCTTAGCCTATGCATAAATATTTTGTTGCATCAGGGGAACTCTGATGTGTGGTAAGAGGGAAGAAATGAACCATTCTTTGTTTTGTTCATCCGAGATCTGAAAATTTAATCAGCCTGTTAAGGTTTTGAATCTCTAATTGAATTCCCACATAGGTTCGGCCACCTTCTTGTTGATCTCTTTCATCTCTGTGATACATTGTGACTCTAATTTAGGTTTCTTAAATTCTGCAATCATCATGTTCTTGATATGATTCAATGGCTTAGGTTGTGCAAGTCCTTGGATGAGTTTCATGTACCAACTCAGTGCACGATCTCTGAGAGTTATACTTAATTGGGTTCTTTTGACAGCTTCATTTGTGGAATTCTTAATGTTCCATACTGCTTCACAGAGGAACCAGTACTAGTCAGGATCTTCAAATCCATCTCCCCTAAAAATAGGAAGTCTCATCTCATCTGCCATAGATATTCCTAGGGTTCCTGACTGAATATGTGGTGGGCTAATATGGAAAATGCTCTGGATGATCTGGTGACCGAGATTACTCTGGTTTCTTAATACTGAATCAACAGGACGGATAACAGTACTTACTTCAATGGTCTGCGCAGTTTCTAATTTTCCAAGTTATCCTCGGTGAATTTCTTCAGCTTGTCCTTCATGTTAGCACCAGAAGTCACTCCTGGATTGCGGTAGGAGTAAGCCTGATACCCATTAGTTTTACATGTCATGATAAGTGAATTAAGGTGGTCGAATCCCAAGAGAATATCGTTTTCACTCAGAGAACTAGGCCAGGAATGCATAAATAGGTGAGGTCCTGATCTAACTTCCACCAGTAAGTTGAATTTAAGGTGAGAAGATAGAATACTTGGTGAGAATGGTGAACAAGATTATTATCGACATCAAGCCTTCCAGCAGCTTGGAGAAGAAAGAACTTAAACACAAGAACTTCTTGCATTCAAATTACCAGAATACTAAAGAAATCATAATAGCATTACCATAAAACATTTATTATAACATAGTCATGATGATTCATGTGAATTAGTCAATCATGAACTCTTTCAGTATTAGATGGAAACAAGATGGAATAGGGAAGTTGACTGTCATTAAACAAGAATTTTCACATACAAATGCATAGCCAGGAAAACCAGTGCTTTATCAAAACTTTACAATCGGGAGCCTAGCTCAACCATCGACCCAACAAAAATGGGAAAAATGCCTCTAAATACTTGGAGTTGGATCCATCATTAAAGGCACGATCATATCATGAGTTCAATGTTTTGCGTAGGTGAGTTTCCCTATCAAGTTGTGCATGCAGACGTCTGTCGGACTACCCATGCAGTTGGTTTTCAGACGCAATATTTGTCGGGTTGGAATGACAGTCACCTTCTATGCTTTGTCCCTTTCTGACCCTCTATTTATGGAAGGAGATGATGTTCAACCACCTCAATAATTACTTCTCGGGATCAGATAAGGATCAGTCAATTCTTCATTTGGACAATGTGGCAGCCTCTCCTTAGCCATTGCTACGAGGGGGCTTGGCCTGTAAACAAGGGCAAGGATCCAATGGGGAGAGAAATGGCACCAGCAATGCGAAGGAGAGACAAGGGGTGTTGAGGTGGAAGCACCAAGTGGGAGAGAATGGGGGCTATGAAACCAGACGAGGAGTGCCATGGGAATATGGATAAGACACAGGTGGAAGTGTCATGGAGTATGGGGCACAGGTGTCAGGAAATAAGAGGGACAAAATAAAAGTGGACATGACACATGGACCATGGAGGACAGGTGTTTGTTAGTGAAAGGTAGGAGGGGAGAAGGAGATGTGACAGGGGAATGAGATAGGAAAAGTGGAGGACACATGTCACCAGGAGGCGAGGGCAGTAAGAGAAGGAGGCAGCGGTAAGAGGTTTTAAGGGTGGCCCACACAAAACCATCCATATCGGAACCCCCCCCTCATTAAAGGCAGAATGACAAGGGGGGTCTGGAATGAGACCTCAGCCATTGATCTAGGTGCTTGAATGCCGACCATTGAAACTTGCACGCCCTCATATTGGACCCCCCCTCATTAAAGGAAGAACGTCGGGGGGGGGGGGGGGGCNCGGGGGGGGGGGGGTCCATAATCAGACCTCATCCGTAGATCTAGGAGTGTAAATCCTGGCCACCCAGATCCACGCAATTCTTAAACCATATGTGCTAGATCATTAAGACCTAGGAAAAGTGGGTTTTTTGACCCATTTATTGCCATATTTTCGCCAAAATACCCCCTTACATGATTATTTCATAACATTTGGCTCCATGGGGGATAGATTCCTCCCTTCAAGGCTCTAATAACCTTTATGCAGCATCAGTGCCTTCTGTTGGGATTTGGAGTCAAGCTCAAAAACATTGTTGAAGAATACAAAGCCGAAAGGAAAAAAAAAATAAACAAACAAACACACCTGCTCAAAAGAGCTTATTTATGTACATAGCCTAAGCTACTAAAACTATATACATGGGCTAGGTGAAAACAAATTTCCACCATAGCCACCTAGATTGCTTGGTGATTCAATCCATTTCTCTACTGCAGATGTTCCACATAATGTTAGGGGGGTATGACAGAAAATTGAAGACAAGGATGAGAATGATGTCCCTACACCCAGATGATGAGAAGGGTAATAAATCTGTAGGCTCCAAAGCCTTTGGAAATAAAAACTCAATATATGACCCCACAGGGTCACAATATCTAATGCCAAGGGAGCTCAATTGGTCAGAAAACATCTTATGTCCTTCATGTTTGTTCACCTATGGCATGATGTCTTCAGAGTGCATAGGTGGGTAGAGGACAGATACGGGCTAGCTGATGCCAGGTGACACCTGCTCAAAAATAGGCTCTGGATAGGAGATGAGATTCCCACTAAACCCTTCATTTTTATACTACTATGTGCTTCCTGCAAGCCAAGAAGAGATGATTTCCACCCATGGCCTTTCCTTAATTAATAAAGGAACATGCTCTATAGAGTGGTCTTGGAAATATTTCATAACACAATACTCAGCTGTGAGTATTGGTGAACCAATGCAATTAGAACATTTCAGAAAATCTGAAATGTAGGCCTCCATGTATATGGCCACAAGATCATGGGAAATATGACAGAATATTGGTTTCTTTAGAAGACCAGGATGCTCCTTTGCAAAACACTCTCTGCTCACAAAAGAATGTCCTTCTCCCTCATCAGAAAATATCTCTTGATCATCTGCAGCTGCATCTTTTCCTCCAAAAAAGTGGTCATCAACCAAAGGAGAAATAGGATTTAGATCATAATGATTGTGATCAGTCAAGAGCATACAACTATTAATACAGTTAGCTACTACTCCTTGCTCAAAATGATTTGAAAACTGATCATCAGAAGGGTATGCATTCCTACCCCTAGAAAAATATGCAAATGATGAAGAACCTGATTCTAGAGGCGAATCATGCCAACTTCCTGGTTCTTGTTCTAGATCTGATCCATAATTGTTATATCCTTGCTCAGAATCTGAAACAGACTAACATTATTCTTCCTCCTGTATATGCACATTTTCCTACTTATGAACCCACCTACTAACCCTGATGTTCTCTTCAACCTCTTCGACATCCTCAAACAGATATATCAATGATGAGGATTTCCTCTCTCTCAGGAGGAGGACTAGCTCTAGATGTTGAGCCATGATATAGTACACCATAGCAGAAGTCTCTATGGGTCTGATTTCCACATGCATGTTATGATAAATGCTATAAAATATCATGTTGAAGACAACCAAGGCTTCATCTTCCCCTCTCTTCAAGGAATTAAAATCATACCAGTATTGATCAAGGGACTTGTTCTCATCCCAACTCTTTAAAAAATCATGGTATAGCTTGGTATAGGAACCAATAGAACTGGCCTCCAGATATCTAAACCACATAGCAACATCTCTAGTTAAGGACTTTGAGAACATCCTCATAGTAACATCATCATGAACGATCTCAAACCGATCAATAAAGTTCTCAAAGACCTCTAAATGCCTCTCAGTTGTAACATGATCCTCCCCAGAAAACCGAGGAAGATACTCAAAGGAATCATGAGGATAAGGGTTAAGGTGACTGATGGGTGTTCTATATGCACTAAAAACACAGTAAAAAAACACTTAATTAAATTTTCAACCCGGGGTAAGTAAACTTAGAGTTGTATAAAAATATATGCCAAAGGTAGACGGTTGGTAGGAGTATAATCTAACTAAGGAAGGCAGCTATCTAAGGCTAATCTACTCAAGCAAAGCTATCTAATGAGCAAACCCTACTAAGAAAATTGAAACTAGGTAACCTAAGTGCTTCTGGGCCAAGGGTCGATGGATAGTTCTTAAGAAAGAAAATGAAAACTCTGTTTAAAGAAAACTAGTTTAACAATAAGAAAAATCAAACTACTAAGCATAATAAGAAAATGACAAAAGAAAACTTCTTTAACTTGCCAACCTACATTCAATGAGCAACTACCCTATGAAAGAAAATAAATAAGCAAGTAAGAAAAAGAACCTATCTAACCTATTAAAGAAAATAGACAAGTAAGTAAAGACACCTAAATAACCTACTAAAGAAAAAGACAAGTAAGCAAAGGCAACTAACTCACCTACGATGCAAAAGACAAGTAAGCAAAGGAAACTAACTACTGCAAGAAAAAATTCTCATTGAACAACTATCTAGCCTAAGAGACAAGTGGACTAAATGCCTAATGCAAAACTATTTCTCTTGCATGAAAGGAAATTTAAATGCTCAATGCAATGCATGAAAGGAAATCTAATCTATTGAGAGTAAGAAAGACTAACAACTAATTCTTGAGAAAACTGTTATCTAATCTATCAAAGAAATGTCTATCTATCCTACAACAGCAAATAAGACTATTTCCTAAGCTATGAAAGAAAGAAACTATATCTATGAAAGCAGGAAAACTATTCTTTTAACTTATGACAATTCAAATATAATGTTGGTGGTTGTGTGAATGCCTTTGGTGGTGGTGGTGATGAATGATATCTCGATGACACTTGACAACAAAGGACAATTCCAATGGTATAATCTCAACACTAATCTCGATGGAAAAATGAAAGGTGTGGAGTAAACAATCCAATGAAAACTTAGCCATGATAAAAGTAATGTTAAATACCCTGCATATTCATGTATAAACCATCAACAACATAATGAGATCATCATTATTTAACTAATAAATTTAATTGCATTTTAATCTATGAAAGAAAATTGCGTAAAAGAAAACGATGCTATGTCTACTCTAACCATTCAAAATACAATAAAGAAATGACTAAAAACAGAAATTGAACTATGAAAGTAAATTAACAATCTACATTAACCAACAACTAATTAAATGAAATCTGATATAAAACTTAAGTAAACAAGCTATAATCAAAAACTGAAATTAAATCTATCCATCCATCAATCCTTGTCAAAAGAAAATCCAAATTAAAACTATGTTATGTTCTAATTAAAAATCAGTTCTAAACTTGACTATAAATTATAAAAGAAAGCATCATTTAACATCTACTTTTCACACAGGGTTATTAGAGAGAGAGAGAGAGAGAGAGAGAGAGAGAGAGAGAGAGAGACTTTCTAATTGGACACAGTGTTAGTATAGAGACTTGCAAGATTGTTCCTAATCTACAAAATCAGTGCATGCTAATACATATCATCATCTAACGAGACTGTTGGTGGGCCCCCCATCAAGTTGTGGCTACCTCCTACAAGCACACCACGAACTTAACAAGGCGAATTCACCATGAAATCTTGAAAACGCAGTTCTGGCACAATTCTAGCAATGTAAAATACCAAAACAGAGAAAAATGAATGTCTCTAATCTAATGGCTCTTCTACTTATTTCAACAATCTTATGACTATCCTATCAGTATTTATAAGCTTACAACCCAAGTGGTCGGCCACAGGAGGGTCAGACCACTTCTAAATTTGACAAATTACAATAAATGATGCTCTAACTGAAAAAACAGAGCAAGCTAGTAATCGCCTTCTTTGGACAACTAAAACTAAGTTGTATGAAGCTTAGTAGTTGGAGGGGGTGATCATGAAGAAAACCCATGTGCCCAATGTTTCTATCACTGGTCGCCAATGCCATAACTGCCAACTCGCCTTGCATTTTTGTACAATACTGAGTGTTGGAATGAGTGTCGGATCGAGTACCAGAATGAGTGTTGGAACGAGTACCGGATCAAGTGCCAGAACTAGAAACATGGTGTGTTTTTCCCTTATGGCGATCATACCATTTTATCATGAAATTATTCAAAATGATCCTTCAAAAGATGAAAAATGCATATATACATGTGGCAAAAATCTATAATAACCATCATGAAAATGATCATATCTCGGGCCCAACAATGACACAGCATCCTCAGGGGTTTAAAAAACTTATTTCTGATTTTAATTTAAAAAGCAATGAGATGATCATGGGATTCAACAAGAGACTAGGGAGGTTCAGCGGGAATAATAAGGGGTAACAAGGTCTGGGAAGACTATGAATTATCCTCAACCTCCTCAGGACTACAAGGGTGCTCAACTTCAGGAGGAGGTGTGATACAGATCTCATCTTCATGGATAGGCAGAGGATAATGCACAATATTAGTATCTACAACACAAGAAGAGGGTATGTTTTCTTCTTCCAAGGATGAGTGAATAAGAGGAGGGTCAAGGAAATTAGAATGTACAAAGCAGAGGAAAAACTTCTTGATAAGTAAAGGGAAAGAAAGGAATGAGTTGATAAAGAAATACATGACTTCATGCAACAAACCCATGAACTGATACCTGGTATTTTCCTTCGACATGGACTTCTTTCTGTCAACAGAATCCCCTCTAGTGGATTCTTTAAATGTGGAGTCGCCAGGTGAATGCTATGCAGAATGAGTTGTCTAGTCTTTGTTCACCATCAAAGACTAGAATTGAGCTTTGTGTCTCCCAAGGGCTACCAGGTGTAGCCAGGGGCACTGCAATAGAGGAGTTACCAGGTGGAATCACCTCAGAGGAGTCGCCAGGTGCAAGTGCAATATTCAATGGTTCTTATGTCTGATGCACCTTCAAAATCAAAAGCTCGTTGTCGTTCTACCTAGGGAAAATATTCAACTTCGTCCCCAGCAACGGTGCCAAAAATTTTAGCACCAGAATTCACTCCTGGATTGTGGCAGGATTAAGCCTGATACCCATCAGTTTTACATGTCACGATAATTGAATTAAGGTGGCCGAATGGATGCAAACCCAGGAGAATATTGTTTTAACTCAGAAAACTAGGCTAGGATTTCATGGACAAGTGAGGTCATGATCTAACTTTCGTTGGTAAGTTGAATTTAAGGTGAGTAGATGGAAGACTTGGTGAGAATTGTGAACAAGACTGTTATGGGCATTAGGCCTTCTAGTAGCTTGGATAAGAAAGAACTTAAACACAAGAACTTCTTTCATTCAAATTACCATAATACTAAAGAAATCATAACAACGTTACCATAAAACATTTATCATAACACAGTCATGATGATTCATGTGAATTAGTCAATCATGAACTCTTTCAATATTAGATGGAAACAAGATGGAATAGGGAAGATGACTTTCACTAAACAAGAAATTTCACATACAAATGCATAACTAGGAAAACCAGTGCTTTATCAAAACTTTAAAATCGGGAGCCTAGCTCAACCATCAACCCAACAAAAATGGCTAAAATGCCTCTAAATACCTGGAGATGAATCCATCGTTGAAGGCACGATCATATCATGAGTTCAATGCTTTGCGTAGGTGAGTTTCCCTGTCAAGCTGTGCATGCAGACGTTTTTCGGACTACCCATGCAGTCGGTTGTTAGATGCAATCTTTGTCAGGCTAGATTGATAGTCACCTTCTGCGCTTTGTCCCTTTCTGACCCTCTAGTTATGGAAGGAGACGGCGTTCAACCACCTCAATAACTACTTCTCAGGATCAGATAAGGCTCAGTCAATTCTGCATTTGGAAAATGTGGCGGCCTTTCCTTGGCCACTACTACTTCGATGGACTGATATGAGGGGGCCCGAACTACGAATGTGGCCGAGGATATGACATGGAGATCAATGGTGCCAACAATGCGAAGGCGAGAGGAGGGGTATTGAGTTGGAAGCACCAAGTGGTGGAGAAAGGGGGCTATGAAACAAAACAAGGAGTGCCACAGGAATATGGATAAGACATAGGTGGAAGTGTCATGGAGCATGGGGCACAGGTGTCGGGAAATAAGAAGGACAAAAGAAAAGGGGACATGACATCTGGAGCATGGAGGACAGGTGTGTGGTAGTGAAAGGTAGGAGGGGAGCGAGAGATGTGACAGGGGAATAAGAGAGGAAAAGTGGAGGACACATGTCACCAGGAGGCGAGGGAGGTAAGCAGAGGAGGCAACGGTAAGAGGTTTTAAGGGGGCCCCACACAAAACTGTCCATATCAGACCCCCCCCTTCATTAAAGGCAGAATGACAAGGGGCATCTGGAATGAGGCCTCAACCGTCAATCTGGGCGCTTGAATCCCATCCATTGAAACTTGCATTCCCTCATATTGGACCCCCCCCCCCTCATTAAAGGAAGAACGGTGGAGGGGGGGGGTTGGAATCAGACCTCATCCGTAGATCTGGGCGTGAAAATCCTGGTCGTCGAGATCCATGCACTTCTTAAACCATATGCACTAGATCACTAAGACCTAGGAAAAGTGGGTTCTTTGACCCATTTTTTGCCATATTTTCGCCAAAATACGCCCTTACATGATTATGTGATAACACTTCCTCGGTCCCAGGGAGTTATGAATGTTCTTCGTCTGTCAGGTCTGCTTCTTCTCCACTGTAGAAACCCTCCTCCCCATAGTTCTGCTTAAACAGGTTTGCAAGGTGGACCTCTTGGAACACTCTCCCACTGTGTGTATGTCCAGCTTCTGTGTCACTGTCGCTGTCCAAATTTTTGAGCAATATACTTTCCGAATCCAACCAATCTATTGTATCTTCAAGATGTTCTTTTCCTGCAATAGCATCTTGAGTCTCAACTTCAGGAACTGTAGAAATTTTCCTCTGGGTCTCTTGAAGAAATATCTTTCATCTTGCTTGTACAACTCTACTCTGTCAACAAAAAACTCTGTAATGTACCCTCCAATGGTACTATCGAACTAGTGATCTACTACTCATGATACAGTGTTATCATATTTCTTGACCTTCTTGATCAACTTTGGCGTCCAAACCTAAGGAATTCTAGATCAGATCTTGAACTGGGTATCGGCTAATCTAGCTAGCCACTCATATAGCTCTTGATGGATCCCTCCAAAGAATATCTCATGTATCAATGAATATATATCTTTCTAGCCAATCCCCGGTGCTAAGATTAGGGTTCTTGTTCTGGGCTTCAATGAAGTCCTTCTCTTGATCCTCTATCCACTTTTGAATCTCTATCTTTTATGGGAACCACCTTGACATTCCCTCAAGAAGATTCCTGTCCTGGCAATGGAACCATTTGTTGGCACAGGGTCAGACCCAGGGTTCAGCTCCAATAATGCACCAACAAGCCCTAACTATTGGCCCTTTCGGAAACACCTGTGAATCAGATGTAGTCTCACCCGAAGAAGTTATGAGGGGGTTGTAGGACAGAGATGTCTACAACCAAGGGGAATATCATGTGGATCTAACACAGGAACAACACAGCATTCATATATCACTTATCATCTCTATCTACTCCATGCATCTATCAGATCTACCTTAGCAATGCAATAACAGTATATGAATGACAAATACATAATACCATTCATAAACAACACAAAATATACATGGTTCACCGTCTCTCTAGGGCTACATCCACATAACTGTGTTATATTGTATTGAGGTAAAGCATACAGTTCTTGTCTGGTCTCTTAGCTAGCAGATCTCCTTTCTTCTCCTCTATTTATCTTCCCTCCCTATTCACCCAGTTGTAGGGTTGATCTTCGCACCCAGCTGAAGATCTTACAATACCAGAAGGCTCCCCCACTTAACACTTCTCTCTCATAATACAATAATCACTCACATCAACAATGAAAACCTATCTTCATACCAACCTGACCCAGATCCTCTTGACCTCTATTTATACATTACAATAGCTTACCGAAAACCTTAGGCCAAAACCTAGGTGTCCAAAACCCTAGATACCAAAACCCTAGTTGTCTAAAACCCTAGGTCAACTTGACCCATATTTTCAGGGCGTCACCATCCTGTCTTTCCTTCCTTCTCACACAGTGCTCCAAAGCATCCAATGGTAGCTCTTTCTACTTGCTGACTTGTCCACAATCCTTCTTCCTTGTTGATTTGTCATTCTTGATCTCCTCATCCAATGGCTTTCTTTCTCGCACTTCCCTCTATATTTTCTATTGTTTTTCTCACTTCGACCCAATGACAGTCACTATGTAATCCTTGAAGTTCTCATTTCACCTCTTCTTCTTTGATCTTTGCTTCATTTAACAACCTAGGGCCAACACAACCTCTCAGACTCATTCTCCTACCTTATTTTTACTCTCTATCATATCATTCATGAATTTATCCTCTGAACTTGGTTTCTGAAATTCATTTATTATTTGCCTATTCACCTCTATGACATTTGTAGGCACTCTTATCTAGTTATTTATTGCGAGACCCATATACCAATCCAATGTGTGGTCTCTTAATGTGATTGTCAACTGCAAAACCTTTGTATCTTCATTTGTAATCTTCTTGTCTTTCCAAATCTTTTCACAGATAAAAAATGCTTCTTTGGGTCCTCTAACCCTTCTCCATGGAACTCAAGTAACCTAATAGTTGGATCTTGTCCTTCGATTGTGAAATGTGTTGTACTACCACCTCTGCACGGTGTAGATACTTGACTAATACTTGTTGAACTTATAATTCTACTTGAATTTCCATTGGACCCACATCCTATAAAAATCCTTCTACCACTAATCACTTGTTGGTTAATCAGTTTTTCTTGTTTAGATGTCTTAGCCACACATGGGATTGTGGGTTCCACACTAATTCGGATATGGAATGGAGATCCTTCTTCTGCGTCGAACCCTTGACCTTTTTTTTTCCTCTCATCTGTGATGCGCAATATTTCCTCAATCTTCCTCGTCACATGAAGATCCTCTACCTCATCTTCATCAATGTCCAAGCCCTCTCGCTCGGTTACTTCCCTCTTCTTACTATTAATATTATAATGGTATGATCGTATACTATGAATCACTCCTTCTTTATGTATTATCTCCCTAGTTTTTTCCTCATCCATCATGATGGGTTCCATTTATTCCTTCTTTTGGCCTCTCTCTAGAGCCTTCTCCATATCTCATATCTTCCTTAGTGCTTCCCCCAATTCCCCCATGCGTGCAGAGTGATATAGTTGTATGATTCCATGGTCATCACACAGTTATCATGCAATAAGATCTTGATTGATGTGGAAAGAGACCTAATGTACCTCCCTCTTGGCCCCTTCAAGAATTCTTGCTCTGTAGTAGTATATGACTTTGTTGTATCGACTACAAATTCAGTAATAAACTCTGCAATAATATTGTCTAACTAGAAATCTATTGCGTGCATGAATTTGTTATTAACCTTTTCCAATCATGCAATGTTCTCAGCAGTACACTCTATTTTCCTAATACGATTAGTCGTATGAGTATCCTTCAACCTCAATAACCACTCTTGTAATAAATTTGGAAAATAACATAAATATGCCTCATGCAAATTAGTAAACACATACATCTATAGATATTGTCATAGTGTATATATGGAGATTCTATGATCTTTCTACACAAACTCTAGCTACTTTGTCTCCAGGTTGTTCTTCTGAGTTCCAGCTGGTTCCTAACCATTTGTTGGATGCATGGGTTGACTCGGGTTCTGCCTTATTTCTCCAAAAAAACCCTAGAAACCATCGACCCCTCTGGTAAATGAGAAGGAAACATTGTGCACAGAGTGCACATCATAGTCTCACCCGAGATGGATTATGGGTGATTGCATGACCCAAGTGTTTGCAATCATGGAAGGGATTGGGGATGTTCTACTTCTTCTACTTTTTCTTTAACATGCATCATATTATACCATTCATCTAGATCTAACAGTTATTTCATTATGCATTATCAGTATTGTGCGCTACAAAATACTATTCTATCCATTCATCATTCATTCATAATTGCATATCCAACAAAAACATCATTCAAACACATCACAACACATGATTTTACCATGGTTCACCCCCCTTGGGCTACATCCACAAAGATCTTTTTCTTATTTATTATTCTTCATAAAAAATTTAGTGTTGTGCACGTTACATCAAAAGGGTGTATTTAGAATGCACATAAGTGTAATGGTGAGGCGGACCAAGGTCGCACCAATATCCATGTCTTGCGGCCTCACCCTCAATTATACTCCTTAAGTCTCCATTAGCTCCTTAGTTATACAACCAAAAATGATACTTCGACCCAAAACATATGAAAGACTCAATATTCAAAAAGGTTCTCCAAGATAGGCTCTTCACACATGAGTTCTAAGATACCTCCTATCTACTTCATATATCATATTTATACTACCAAAATTGGGATAAATCCCTTACATCATACTCCAAAACCTTAATTCTAAGTGGACTCGACTTGTCCACATTCTAACTTCCTTCGCACGCTAATCC
This sequence comes from Picea engelmannii, assembly GCA_009831015.1. Classification (NCBI taxonomy): domain Eukaryota; kingdom Viridiplantae; phylum Streptophyta; class Pinopsida; order Pinales; family Pinaceae; genus Picea; species Picea engelmannii. The sequence goes on from ML779334.1 coordinate 1,208,462, forward strand.
ATAATTATTTCGTGTTGATTTTCATTTATTCTCACCATGTGTTTCTTCCTTGGTCCATTCTACCTTTTTATCTATGCTCTTTCCTCGGACTTTGCTCCCAAAATAGCCTACTCCAACACCATTATTTACATTGTAGTTTTCCTTGTTGTCCACTAATTGTTTGAGTGTTGATAAAACATTTTCTGTTATTTAATTATCTACTAATTTATGAACACATGCAATTTGTAAGGTGAAATTAGCTTCATTATTTGGAAACATTAGCAACACACGATTCATATTTTTTAAAACATGTAATAACAACAAAAAGTTTCATTCCTTTCTTCAGTAATAGATTTGAAATAAGCTCTTATGAATGGCTAGGGTAGGGTTCCCTTCCCCTTAAAGGTTCCCTAATAAAATTTATTCAGTTCTTTCATGAGACCAAGAAGGTCAAGTGTTGTTTCCTTCTCTGATACCACTCTATCACACACCCAACCCCTTAAGTATCCTTTTAACGGATGGGGCATAAAAAAAATTGTTTTCCTTCAACTTCCTTGAATTCTTCTAAAAATGACACCATCACCTTATACTCGTTGAGAGTCTTCCAATGACTATAAGTTTGTCCAAAACTAAGTTCTGTATTGATAGTTATGGCTTTCTGAAATTTTTGGGGCGCCATTGGCCAAAGGTCACCCCCTTGCCACATGGTAACCATGTGGCTCTACTTCATTCATACCAGTTGGCGTAGCACTAATGCAACTCAAGTTGTCATATTCTATCGATGACGTGGACACCAGAGGATGGGGTCATAGAAAAAGTTCATACTGAGCTTTCGTGGCTTCGGGCCTTCGATGCTCTATAAATTTCATACAACCCCAAAACCTCCTGAAGTTATAAAGTCCAGAGGAAATTTCCCATCCAAAAGCTAGGGTGGAGAGGTGTCCACGCTTTGGTCTAATGGTTTAGTTTTGTTCACTCTTAACACATATCCTATGCTCAACGATGGTCTCGCACTTATTTCACATCCAACTTGCGATGACACATGGGTTTTTCTCTAACATGCCATATCATCAAAGCATACACGAACTTACCCAACCATAGCTTGACACTTATCTAGCTCTTATAGGATTATTAAATTAATTAATCAGTATCATAATAAATTATTTCTCTTTCTTTATTAATCATTTATTTAATCCCTATTAGGGATAATTAATCTTCAATAAAATTAATTACCCCGTAATTTTTTTTTTTACTTGGCCTAAATTACCAATCTAGTTAAACCAAGGCCCCATTCACATGAAAATATTATAATAAACTTATTTATAATATATTATATTACACCCCTTTGGAGATTGCGCCCAAGTTTCTTAAGTTCCCAATATTATATTTAATATTAGAATGAGCAAAAGATCTTTGGGTCAACTCCTTTGGCTCTCCAACACACTCTTCATCCTCAAACCTCCTGGAACCCTGGAGTCCCGAAGTGGTCCCACGAACGTGGGTTATAAAATGTATATAATATAATTATTTGGGAAAAAGGTTGACCTCATCCACGTAAGGATTTTATAATATTATGATATATTATAATACCATAAACCCCATTAAAGTTTGTATTTAATAATTATAATTTTTCCATTGAGTGCTTTCCTAAGGAGACTCTGGGCCATAAGCCTTTGGGAGTTATAACAACACAATCACTTCAACATATCTAAGCCTCGAAGTCCCAATAATTATAAAATTATTAAGAGGTTGAGCATGGGTGGATTAATCCCATTTAGTATGTAATCCACTGGCCTTCGGATCATTCTCGAGTTCACTCTCCACTTCAAAACTCTGGCGTCCCAATGCCTCAAAGCTTCGAAGCGTGTTAAAAAATTATCATGGCTAATAATCATAGCTAAGAATCCTTATTCCATACTTTTTTAAAATAATAAAATAAAATCATATTCAGAAGGGAAATTTCTCCATTTAAAATATGGTTTATAATTTCCCTTCCTCACATGTAAAGGAGTAAAATTTCTCCTTCTTACCGAGCTTTACTTTCCTTACCTATATTTAAGGAAATTGGTCCTAAGACAAGAATTTCCTCCATAGTAAATTCGGGATTTCTACCAGAATTTATTGCCCACCAAAATGAAGGGGGTCCCTCCCAAATTTTTAGGAAGTTTAAAACAAGTTTAGCATAATTGTTTATTAATGCTCAAAATTAGCATAAACGATTCTTAAAGTCCAAATAAAGTTTTTGGAGTTTTTGTATTTTAACAAATTTAGGAAATTCCTCATTTATGAATTTTAATGTCTAATAACATTTGGACTATTTCCTTAAATCCCAAATACAATTTTGAAATATGTTACTTACTAAGTATTCTAATACAGAACTCCATAGCATCTTTAGATCATAATTAGTCTTGGGCAGAAAGTCCATCTCTTTCTTTTTAAATTTCTGTAGAGGTTCTAGTTGTTTTGTATGTTCTCATTAGAAACAGAAGATGGGTTGTAAATGTAGATCAACCTTAACAATTACGCCCAGAATTCTTATTTTAACACACATATAGTCAAGAGATAAGGAAGTAAATCAAATGAGATTCAGTTAAAACATTCTCTTCCTTTTACCAAAATCTCTCAAGCCACTTTTTTCAAAAATTAAACTTACACATATCTAAAACATAGTCTATAATTTTCTATGATCTTAACACAATAGATATTTAGAAAAATATACTTATCTAGAAACCAGATAGTGTTGCAACTGCTGAAAGGGGTGCCATTTTCCACCCAACCGTAGGCACAAAAACTCTTGGAAGGATTTACCACTAACCACCCCCTATCTAGATCATGATTCCTTGAGAGAGTTTTTTCCTTCTATTCAGCAACATCCAAGGATAGAGGTTAGTCTCCTCCTACCACAAGAATTCTGGCATATTAATTTTCTATCCACCAAGCAGGGGAGGTTGTTGTGATTTCTCACTCAACCACTCCATATTTATGCAACAATTCATGTACCCAGAAACAAATTTGTTTATGAGTTCTCTTTAGAACCAGAGATTTTCACATGCTCTCCCTCTCCCGAAATGGTCACCAGACCCATTCCCCCTTCATCCTCTTCTTCTGCCCATGATTTTCCTTCCTTTTCTTTCCTTCCTCGGCAATATTTTGTGGGTCCAATTCCCAATTTTATGGATCATATCAGAAAATTCCCAGATGGGTACTCTACCCATCTCTTCACTAACTCTTGAGGAAGACTTCCCAACTACCATCTTGACTAGTAATTAAATTCTCTCTGTCAGAGGACTATTTTGGGTCTGAAAATTTTCAATCTAGAAGAGTATTGGTCTAGTAGGGGTCATATCAAACATTGTTGGTTCCCCTCGCCATCACTCTTATGCATCATGATCTACATTGGCAACCCCTTCAATAGTTATGCAACATATTCCATTTTATTTAGTAACATAGATATATACATTACCCTCTATAAAAAAAGGTTCATCAATTCCTACATCCACACATAATCAGTCTACCCATAGTCTTTTAGCATGCTATAGTTATACTTACAAGTTGGGGGAAACATGGGTATTACAACCACTAACAAAGGAAAGGACTTCCAATAATAATGAAAATGGAATACAAGGTACTGCACAAATCGAAAAGTGTAAATAGAGGTGTTGACATTGAACACTTGGGAAACCACTCAGTTAATGACCATTGATGAAATGTCATATATTGAGAACAAAGTAACCTATCAATGATGAAAATAGGTCCAGGGTGCTACTCTAGGTCAAACTCTTAGAGAAATGTGTCATATTCGATACAAGTTGATCCACCAACAAGAATTCAATGAGGACCTTCCATACTGGCATGAGTATAGGAAAAAGATACTTGTTGATACTAAGAGATAAATAAAAATTGGGAAGGCCGACATGATAAGTCAAAAACTCTGAGGAATGGACGATATAGGAAAAAACTTCCCTTGAACATAATCATGACACAAAAGTGACTTGGGTAGCATTAACTCAATAATGAACAATAATATAAGTTTGTGACATGAGAGACATAGAAAAAATCTCCATAGTGACTAGAAGAGTAACCAGTCAAAGGAGAAAAGACTCAATAATCAAGGTTCAACTTCCTAAGGTCACACTAGAAACCCATTTTTTTGAGATAGAGACTCAAAACTAATGCTTTGTTCAAGGGTGGCATAACTTAGAACTGTTGTCAATTATAAATGGAGAACTCTATTCTTTCTCTCCCCTTCTTTTTATCATATTTGATTTTTTTTCTTTTTCATATTATAAAATATTGAAAAGGAATAAAAGAATGATAGAATATAGTGGAGGAAACGAGTGCCATCGGGAAGGTAAACCAGTTCCAAGTGGATGGAACATACCTGTGCAATATGTAGCATCCCCAACAACCTAAGTCGGGCCATGATACTCCATAAAATAACTATTACTATGCTCTGATACCAATTTGTAGCATCCCTAGCCACCCAAGTCGGGCCATGCTACTCCATAAAACAACTCTTATTATGCTCTGATACTAATTTGTAGCATACCTAGCCATAGAATTGTTGGGCTATGCCACAAATAAACTTTTGTGGAACACCATACATATAAAACTTAACCAAACAATTACACTCTAATAATACACATATTAATGTGGAAATAATAGTAAGACTATACATACAACATATACATGCAATACTCATAAATATAAGACATGTACAAATACACAACATGCAATTGAGCACATATTTGATACTTATATTTTTATAGAAGACCAAAAACTACATGCAGACCTTCCACGAACCTCCCATCCTTAGACCACGCTACTCATCACTCTCAACAGTGGGTCACCCTCGATCTAGGACTAAAATCGACCCGGGTAAAGGGATTCCTAGGCTAGGCTGAGACAACAGGAAGTTACATAGTCAACCAGAAGGATTCCATCCGAGGAGACAACTCACACTAAAATCCTACAACCTCTCATTCCCCACATGTTTTTCCCATCCTAGGAAGTGTTCCCCTTCTCTACTCAACACTTCTTCAACTGCCCCACTTCCCTTCCATGGATTCAGCAACAGATAGGACAAGAATTCTCATAGCACTATAGCTACAGTTGAACTCCCTATGGGAAATACCTTCCCCAACAACCTCTCTCACCTAGAGAGAGTTTCTCATAGGCCTGACAACCTACTTCTTCAATCTAACTTCCAAGTCAAACAATTATAGGCTTAGGTAAAAAAACAACACAAAATGGGTAAGGGAAACAACCATGCTCAGAAAAGGAATTGGTTTGGAAACAACAACAAACAGTTAAGGCACAGTATGAGCTCAGGAAAGGTATAGGTGTGTTGTTCTTAATAGGAAATGTATGGGGTCACTGTTGAAGGTGTTCCCAAGGGTGCATGAACGATGCAGAGGTCAACCCCTCAAGGAAAATGGTTGAGCCCTGAATTCGTTCGTGAATGGGGAAAAATATGGGAAAACATATTATGTTCCCCACATATATTTGCATGCACCATGATTGACACATGGCTCTACTAGATCTTGTTTCTCTCTGCTTGTGGATCATTCCACTTCCCATAAGACTTAGGATGAAATAATTATCCTCACCATATCATTTAGGAAATAATAACATTATATTCTCTTGGAGTTGAGCCCTCAAACTTATCCCTTTTTCCTAGTCTCCTAGCCCTTACCTTTCCCCTCCTAGTGGACCTTAGTACCCCATACACCTTTATCATGTTCAGTCTATATGCATCAATGTATTAATATTAATGATATGAGTGTGTACATATACAAAAATAGGCTCATTGGCCTTAAGAATCTAGGATCTTTGGCCTAATCATCACATAAGCCTCCTAGCTTATAATCACTTGGCTCACCAACCTATAAAACATGTTTACAATTCAGTTGTGGCTCGGCCTTGAGGTATTACAATCCCCTCCCCTTATTTATTCACTGCCCTCAGTGCATCTTATTTACATATTATCACCAATATTTTAAAAAATATTCAAAAAGATGCGGGTATTCTGCCCGCATGGAATCTTCATGCTCCCAAGTTGCATCCTCAGGACCATACTAGGTCCACTGGACCTTTACTATCTCTATAGCTTGATTTTGGAGTTGTTTGCTCTTCCTATAATATCCCTAGGCCGAACCCAATTGTAATGTAAATGAAAATGTACTTAAGATAATGAGTTGTTTGATATCATTTTGTATGCACCTTTCATGGCATAGTGCGTCATGTACTGTGCAGTAAAATGAGGAAGTGTGCACATTCTAGGACACCACGTGCAACAACTTAAGTGCGTGTGATTTTGAGGCTATGGAGACCTTGTGTATATGTTATGTTTTATAGGCTGGTGAGCCAGTTTTGTAATTATTAGGCCGGAGAGCCTAGATGTTAAAGGCCAGTGCACCTATTTTTGTATATGTCTCGGAATTAATATAAAATACATCGTTGCACGTAGACTGACCACGATAAAAGAGTATGGGGGACTAAACTCCACTAGTTAGGGAAAGGGGGGGATAAAAGTTAAAGAAAAGGGGATAAGATAGGGATCTTAAGCCAAAAAGGAATATTATATTAATGCTTCTTAAAGTATAAAGTATGGATAATTATTTTATCCTAAGTTCTAAAGATGGGGACAAGTGGGCCAAAGTAGCTCCCAACATGACAAGTGTCAAGTTGGGGACATGCATACATATTGTTTGGAATTATTTCAGTTCCCATAATTCCTTCGATCAATCATCCATTCATCCTTCCATGAGCATTCACTCATGCAGTCAGCTATCCTCCATACTTTCATGTCATTGTACCTGAACCTGTATACATAGACATACTTGTTTGTGTAGCTAGTTAGATTGGGAGTTGGACTGAAGAAGAGGGTTTTCAAGTCCGTGGGATACTAAAGAGGCGAGTTGTCGGGCCCATGAGAAATTTGTCTATGGGTGAGATAGTTGTTGGGAATTTATTTCCTGAAGGTGCTAAACTACAGCTATAGGGCTCTGAGACTTCCTGTCTGGCTTGTTGCTGAAGCCCGAAAAGGAAGTGGGGTGGCTAAAGGAATGTTGAGAAGTGAAGGGGCACACTTCTTGGGGTGGGACAGGCATGTGGGGAGTTAGGGACTGTAGGCTATTAGTTTGAGTTGGCACCTGTGACAGAATCTTGCATGTTTCCTATGAACCATTAGCCTGATTAGGAACCCATTTACCCAAGTGGAATTTAGTCCTAGCTTAGGGGTGACCCACTGCTCAGAGTGATGAGAAGTGTGGTCTAAGGTTGGGAGGTTCGTGGAAGGTCTGCACGTAGTTGGTGATATTCTTACTAATATAAGTGTCAACTGTGTGATAAATTTACATACAACATTATTATTTACATGTTTATTTTTATGGGTTTATCCTGTGTATGGTTTATAACTGTGTTTTTATTTATGGGTATTTCCTGTATATGTTTCATGTATTTGTTACTGTTATTTCAGTATGAATCTATGCATTTATAGTATATATTTATCTGTTTACATTTTATATATAAATTTCTGCAAGAGTTCTATGTGTATATGTTTTAATTGCATGCAAATTGAAAAATTTATGTCTCATAGCTCAGTTGGATGTTGAGTATGTTATAGTATGTTCCACAGAGAGAATGAAAGCATCCTCTAGAGTAGCATGCATCGACATGGGTGGTCAAGGATGTTACAATATGGTATTAGAGCCTCAGTTTTCAACACTAAGCCTGGATGGGATGAGCAAGTTGATTTGAAGCGAAATTTCATAGAGGATTGACTTCGAGGTGGCCAAATTTCAGTTTGTAGAGCGACCATGGTAAAATTTAGAAGCAATGACGGGGAATTTGGAAAAGCCCCAATTTATGTTGTTAAATTCATGAGAAAATTGAGAAATTCGGCCATGTGGTGAGATATTATTGGTTTAATCTTTGTTCTAGCAAATTTAGACTTGGAATTGGTCGAATTTGAAGTTATAGTGAAGCCATGACAGATGAAGCGAGATTAGTAATTAAAATTCTCAATTCGTGAATTGAGTTTGGGGAAAAAAAATATATTGTTCCATAAATGTCAACCCACAATGATTTTTTGTTACAGAGTTTGAATTGGTTTTATCGGGGTGAAATTGAGAAAATTTCATAGTTGCAGAATGTCTATGGTAAAATGGGGGAAAAGTTAAAAAAAAAGCCAAAATGCCTGCAGCGGAATTCATGAAGAATTGATGCGCATAAATATGAATGTGCACAAGTGGACACACTAAAAATGCATGATGCGCAGTAAAAAGATTGTGATATGTAGAAATTGGGCATCGTGTAGAAAAATGTTGGGGTGCGGGTGCATGCGCTTAAATTTTGGCACTGCATGGAAAAATGTTGGTGCGTGGGTGTGAGCACTAAATTTTGGCGCTGCGCAAAAAAAGGTTGGTGTGCGAGTGCGCATGGTAAATTTAGAATTGTGCAGTGTGCATATGCATAATAGGGTGTGCGCAGTGTGCACACACATAATAATGCTTTGTATGGTGTGCAAAGTATTGGCACAGTGCAGAGGAATTTGGTTGTTGCGCGTGCAATGTGGGTATATGTTGTCGCGCGACAGTTTAGTTAATGGTGCGCGTAGAGTATTGGTGTGCGGTGGGGGTGTACTTGTAATATCCCTAGGTTGAACTAAATTGTAATGTAAATGAAAATGTACTTAAGCTCGTGAGCTGATATCATTTTTTTGTATGCACATTTCATGGCATAGTGCACACATGTATTGCGCAGTAAAATGAGGAAGTTTGCACATTCCAGGATACCGTAGACAACAACATAAGTGCACGCGATTTTGAGGCCATGTAGCCTTTTGTGTATATGTTGCATTTTATAGGCTAGTGAGCCATTTATTATAAGCTAGGATGCTTATGTTTGGATTAGGCTGGAGAGCCTAGATGTTAAAGGCCAGTGCGCCTATTTTTGTATATGTCTCATAATTAATATAAAATACATCATTCCGCGCAAACCAACCACGATAAAAGAGATGGGGGACTAAAATCCATTGGTTAGGGAAAGGGAGGGGCCTAAAAGTTAAGGAAAAGGGATAAGCTAGGGAGCTTAAGACAAAAAGGAATATTATATTAATATTTCTTAAGTCATAAAGTATGGATAATTATTTTATCCTAAGTTCTAAAGTTGGAGACAAGTGGGCCAAAGTAGCTCCCAACATGACAAGTGTCAAGTTAGGGACATCCATACATATTGTTGGTACTGAGTTCATTTTCCCATATTTTCCATCATTCTTCCCATCATTTCTTCCATCAGGTAGTCATCCAGTTAATCATCCATGAGAATGCACACACCCATTGAGTTATCCTTCATATATTTATGATTGTACCTGAACCGGTATCCATAGCCATTTTGTGTTGGTGTATCTAGTTATCTTGGGAGCTGGACTAAAGAAGAGGGTTGTCATGCCCATGGGATATTGAAGAGGTGGGTTTTTAGGCTCATGAGCAATTCTCTAAGTGAGACAATTGTTGGGAATTGATTTCTTGAAGGTGCTAAACTGCAGCTACAGTGCTCTGAGACTTCCTATTTGGCCTATTGCTGAAGCCCGGAAAGGAAGTGGGGTAGTCGAAGGACTATTGAGCAGAGAAGGGGCACACTTCCTGGGTGGGATAGGCATGTGGGGAATGAGGGACTATAGGTTTTTAGTTTGATTTGGCACCTGAGACTGAGTCTTTCATGTTTTCTATGAGCCTTTAGCCTGGTTAGGAATCCCTTTACCCGGGTGGAGTTTAGTCTCATCTCGGGGATGACTCACTGTTGAGAGTGATGAACAGTGTGGTCTAAGGCTGGGAGGTTCATGGAAGGTCTGCACACATTTGGTAACATTATTACCAAGATAATTGTCAATTGTGTGATAAATTTACATGTTGCATTGTTACTTACGTGCTTATTTTTATGGGTTATCATATGTGTAGTTATAATTGTGTTTATTTTTATGGGTATTTCCTGTATATGCTGCATGTATATGTTTATTGTTATTTCAGTGTGAACCCATGCATTTACAAATGTATTTGTATGTTTACATTTTATATATAATGCTTCCGCAAGAGTTCTGTGTATATATTTTAATTGCATACAGTTTGAAAATTTTACGTGGTATAGCTCAGTTAGATGTTGGGTATGTTATAGTATGTTCCACAGAGAGAACAAAAGATCTCTTTGGTGTAGCGTGGCCCGACAATGGATGGTCGGGAACATTACAATATGGTATCAGAGCTTCAGTTTTCAACACTGAGCCTCGATGGACTGAGAAAGTTGATTTGAAGAAAAATTTCACAGAGGATTTATTTCAAACTGGCCAAATTTTGAGTTGTCGAGCGTCCATGGTAAAAAGTAACAACAATTGTGTGGAATTGGGAAAAAAAAACCCAATTTATGTTGTTAAATTCATGAGAAAATTGAGAAATTCGGCCAAGTGGTGAGATATTACTGGTTTAATATCTGTTCTAGCAAATTCGAACTTGGAATTGGTCGAATTTGAAGTCACAATGAAGCCATGACAGTTGGAGAGAGTTTTTTAATTAAAATTCTCAATTCATGAATTGAATTTGGAAAAATTTGTTCTAGAAATTTCAACCCACAACGATTTGTTGTTGCAGAGGTTGAATTTGTGTTATCAGGGTGAAATTGAAGAATTTCATGGTTGCAAAATGTCTATGGTAAATTGGGGAAAAATTTAAGAAAAATCCTCAATTTCTGCAGTGGAATTCACGAGGAATTGTTGCGCATAAAAAGTGAATGTGCGCAGGTGGGCGCACTAAAAATGAATAATGTGCGGTGAAAAGATTTTGATAGGAAAAATTTGTCACTGTGTGGAAAGATATTGGCGTGTTGGTGTGCACGCTAAATTTCAATGTCACGCAAAAAAATGTTAGTGTGCAGGTGTGCACGCTAAATTTCGGTGTCGCACGTAAAAATGTTAGTGTGCGGATGTGCGCGCTAAATTTCAGTGTTGCGTGGAAAAAGGTTGGTGTACAGGACCGCACAATAAATTTAGCATCGTACGGTGTGCACACACAAAATAATGACATGCGTGGTGTGCACAGTATTGGCAGAGCGCAGAGGAGTTTGGTTGGTGCACGTGCAATGTGGGTATATGTTGAAATATGACAATTTAGTGATTGGTGCACGCAAAATATTGGTGTGCATTGGGGCATACTAAACTTTTGCATGGTGCAGCGTGTCAAGTAAAAGGTGTGTCGAATATCAGCACGTAGTACAAAAACTATGTGTGGTGGATATTGGTGTGTGACACAAAAACTGCGCGCGGTGGATATTGGCGGGCGACACAAAAGTAGTGTGCGCAAGTTATCGGCGCAACAAAGAAGTGATACATAGTGGTTTTAAAGTTCACAAAGCATGATTTACCTTGTGATGTTGTTGTGCATGGTAAATGTGGGTGTACAGGTTTAAATTTGTGTGCACGAAGTCATTTGAAGGGTGAACAACAGCAGAAAACAACTGATTTTCTGCGACATTTTATATCATTTGAATGCCATCTTTTTGCAGCGTGTTTTTGAGGCCCTTAAGAGCATTTTTAGCAACGCAAAATCCACTAGGATAAATTGTGCCAAGATACACTTTGTCTTTGCAACTCAAATTAAAGAGCTCAGAGAGATATTTCTAATGGTGTAAATCATTCGTCAAACGAAGCTTTTATGAGAAAGTTACAACACAAACAGTGAAGGGTAAATTTTAAGAGCCATAACTTTCTTCTCTAGAATCAAATTGAGGCATAGGAGAAGTCAATGGAAATATATTGAGCCATAGAAGATAGTCCCAAAGTTCAATTAAATATCTGGGCATGTTAAAAAAATTTAATGTGGAAAATAAGGCACCTGTAGCATTCCAGACCAAAAACACAAATTGGCCTAGAACTTCAGTAGGTTGTAACTAGCAGCCCAGAACCCATAAAAAGGTGAAACTTGGATAGAGTGTCCATAATATGTATACGAAGAAACTCAATTGATATCCTATGAAAAATCCAAAGGAGTAGGTGAAAAAATGCATAATTACAGCACAGAGTTGCGCCAAGTTGAAAAATGAACAGAAAAATTAATGGGAAATGTTTCAAATAGCCATAATTTTCTGCTCAAAACTCGGAATTGAGCATGGGATAAGGCATTGGAAAGGTGTTGGAAAGTGGAATATAATTATCCACATAGAAAATTGATCTGGGCATTCCATGATTCATGAAATCAGAAGAAAGAATTCTTATATGTATTATTGAACCATAATGGTTCATATTTTCATAAAATTGTTAAAACAGTTAGCCTGACAAGTTTTGTTGGATGCACATTTTGCAGAGTTAAAAACAACTAGATCAGATCAATATCATATTAGAGTCCAAATTAATGGAAGAGGCACAGGGGACTTACAATCAGGAGGATGAGATTAGAGGGATGGATGTCCATTTGGGCATTGAAGGAACAAACTCCAATGGACATGGAGATGAAAGGAATGAAAACATGAATATGGAAGAGACCATTAAAAATTTGCAAAATGATGTCCAAAGCCATAAATCTGATAATGAAAGGCTTATGAAAGCCAAGGAGTAGCAGGATGACTTCAACATGAATTTATTTCAGATCTTGAACAGAATAGAAAAGAAATTGGACAAGGAGAGTGGCTCAAGAAAATCGGGAAGTCACAGGCCTCCTGATGAGAAAAGAAGAACCAGAAGTGTTAGCAGACATCACCACCACTCCCCGAGGCATTCCAATAAGAGAGAAAACAACATCTCAAGTCCATCCCCTACCAGAAAACATAATAGGTCTGGGGTGGATGAGCTACGAGGAGAAATGAACAAAATCAAACCTCCTACATTTGATGGTGAGCACAAGAAGGATGAATATGCAGAGACATGGTTGTTGGGCATGAGAAAGTATTTTCAATTGCATAATTATTCTTCTCATGCAGAAGGTAGAATTGTTATCTATCAACTCAAGGGAAAGGCATCCATGTGGTGGGATCAATTGTGCAGGTGCAGCACATTAAAGAGAAAAGTGTTACTTGGAGGGAATTCAAGAAGTATTTTGAGAATAAATACTTGACTAAAAGATACTATGACAAGAAAATGAAAGATTTCTTTGAACTCAAGCTTGGGAGTATGAAAATATATGAACATGAGAGAAGGTTTTTAGAACTGTTGAAGTATGTCTCTTTCATCAAGGATGAGACAGTTAATATTCAGAGGTATTTGAGTGGATTTCAATCATTCATCAGTGAAAAAATACAATATGATGATCCAAAGACATTAGAGGAGACCATAAGGATAGATAAATGCCTATATGATAAACAAAAATCAAGGCCAACTTTCCAACAAGCTTAGGAAGATAAAAATAAGTTCAAGATGGATCAGAGGAAGAAGGGAGCTAAGCCACCATTCTACAGAAATAATACTCAGGGACAACCAACTTCTAGAGAACCCAGAATGATTGAAACAGGGGGTCAAAGGCCAAGGCATCCACCTATTCTATGTTGGGGTTGTAAAGGGGATCATATGTTCATAGATTGTCCTCACAGAGCTGAAAAGGGGAGAATTGTTCACAATGTACAGCAAGCTGAAACAGTGGAGGACGACATGGGAAGAAATGTACCAAGGATCTATGAAGCCCTGGACAACAAGAAAGCAGAGTATTAGTCACATATGATTCAAGTGGAAGTTATGATCAACAACCAAACCATTGCTATTTTAATTGATTCAGGAGATAGTCATAGTTATATAGATCCTAAAATGGTGGAAAGTTTGCATTTTCCAAGAAGAAAGAATGGAAAATCTCGGTTGGTGCAGCTAGCTACTAGAGCCAAAAGAAACATTAGTGAGATGGTTAAGTCATGTCTTATGGACATGAATGGATTGAACACCAAGGTAGATTTGAACATCTTTCCTTTAGGTTCCTATGACTATCTAATTGGGATGGATTGGTTGGACCAGCATCATGCCATCCTAGACTTTCATAACAAGGTATTTTTTACTTGCTTGGATGAGGAAGGGACCCTAAGGAAAGGGCAGGGAATTCCTAGGGTAGTAACCATCAGATAAATTTCAGCATTGCAGCTGAAGAAATTTTACAGGAAAGGATGTCAAATATTTGTAGCTCATATGGAGGAGACACCTAAAGATAAGGTGCCAAGTTTGGAAGATTATGCAGTCCTAAAAGAGTTTGAACATGTGTTCATGGAGGTACCGGGACTACCCCCAAAGAGAGATATTGATTTATCTATAAATTTAATGCCTGGAGCAGCTCCAGTGTCAAAGACTCCTTACAGAATGAGTACACTAGAGTTGAAGGAGTTGCAAATGAAGATTGAATAACTTTTAAAAAAGGGGTATATACACCCAAGTGTGTCACCTTGGGGTGCCCCAATATTTTTCATGAAGAAGAAAGATGGAACATTAAGATTGTGCATTGATTTCAGACAATTGAATAAAGTGATTGTTAAGAACAAGTATCCTCTGCCAAAGATTGATGATCTTTTTGATAAATTGAAGGATGCAAAGATATTTTCAAATATAGATCTCAGGTTGGGATACCATCAGGTAAGGATTAAAAAGGAATATATCAGCAAGAATGCCTTCAAGAAAAGGTATGGTCATTATGATTTCACAGTGGTTCCATTTGGGTTGTCAAATGCACCAGTTGTTTTCATGTGCTTAATGAATGGTGTTTTTCGAGAATATTTAGACAAGTTTGTCATTGTGTTTTTGGATGACATTCTTATATACTCTAAGTCAGAAGAAGAGAATGAACATCATTTGAGGATGGTGTTGAAATTATTAAGGGAGAATTAGTTGTATGCCAAATTGAGCAAGTGCTTTATCAGAACCAAAATCACTATTTGGGGAATATCATTTCAAAGGATGGAATAGCAATGGATCCTGATAAGATAGAAGACATTACAGAATTTTCAGCGCCAAAGAATGTGATAGAGGTCAGATCATTCGTGGGACTTCCAGGCTACTACAGGATATGTATTGAAGAATTCTCAAAGATTGCACACCCAATCACTTCCTTGCAAAGAAAGGGTGTGAAGCTATTATTAACAAGTACTCCAATACTAAGGATTGCAGACCCAAATTAAGACTTCATTGTATGCACAGATGCATGTAAAGAAGGACTTGGTGGAGTCCTCACTCAAAATGGGTTTGTTATATGTTATGAATCAAGGAAGTTGAAAGAGCATGAAAGACACTATGTCACTCATGATTTGGATTTGGAAGCCATACTGCATGCCTTGAGGAAATGGAGACACTACCTCATGGGAAAAAGATTTGACCTAAGAATAGACCATAATGGTCTGAAATATTTATTTGATCAGCCAACTCTAAATGCTAGGCAAACCATATGGTTATAATTTCTAAGTGAATATGACTTTGATATAAAGCATATCAAGGGAAAAGAGAACAAAGTGGTTTATGCACTCAGCAGAAGAGTGCATGAAATACATGCTACAACCATTAGCATGTACCAATCAGATTTGAAAGACAGAATTATAGAGGATGCCAAATCAGAATTGCAATACAAAGAATTAGTGGCAAAATTACAACAAGGTAATTTTCAACAGAAAATTGAAGATTACAAGCTAGATAATGATGAAATTCTCAGGTACAGGGGCAGAATTTATGTACCAAATTCCCAGGAGTTGGAAAATATGATATTGGGAGAAATGCATGATGTGCCTTATGTTGGGCACCCAGGATATCAGAAAACTATTGAAGCTATCAAGAGCTAATA
This sequence comes from Picea engelmannii, assembly GCA_009831015.1. NCBI lineage: Eukaryota > Viridiplantae > Streptophyta > Pinopsida > Pinales > Pinaceae > Picea > Picea engelmannii. Next base: position 1,224,226 of record ML779334.1, read on the forward strand.
TTATTGGCCAGTCATGAAGAAAGAGGTTGTTGATTTTATTGCCAAATGTTTGGAATGTCAAAAAGTAAAGGCTGAGCATAGACACCCAGTTGGTTTTCTACAGCCATTACCCATTCTTGAGTGGAAATGGGAAGTTGTAACAATGGATTTCATCACCAAACTTCCCAGAAAAAACAAGCAACATGATTCTATCATTGTAGTGGTAGATAAGATTACTAAAGTTGCCCATTTTATTCCAGTTAAGCTCACTTACAAGGAAGCGAACATTGTTGATGTTTATATGAGGGAAATTGCTAGATTACATGGCATACCCTAGAAAATTGTGTCTGTGAGAGATCCAAAATTTACCTAAAAATTTTGGAAGGGACTATTTAATGGATTTGGAAAAAATTTGAATTTTAGTACAGCTTATCATCCAGAAATAGATGGACAAACAGAGAGGGTGAATCAAGTGATTGAGGATATGTTGCGGATGTATGTGATGGATAAACCATCAAAATGGGAAGACTACCTACACTTGGTAGAGTTTTCTTATAACAATGGGTACTAAGCATCTCTAAAGATGAGCCCATTTAAGGCACACTATGGCAGAAAGTGCAACACACTGGTAAGTTGGGATAACCCAGCAGATAGAGCAGTGATTGGGCCAGATTTACTCAGGGAAATGGAGGATCAAATGACAAAAATAAAACAAAATTTAAAGGCTGCCCAAGACAGACAGAAAAGATATGATGATAAGGGAAGAACTCACATGGAATTTAAAGTGGGTGATCATGTATTCTTGAAAGTGAAGGCCATCCAAAGTTCCCTGAAGTTGGGAAACTGTTCAAAGTTAGCACCTCACTATTGTGGACCATTTGAAATCCTAGAGAGGATTGGTCTAGTTGCTTATATGATTTCATTGCCTTCATATATGTATGTTCATAATGTATTCCATGTATCATTGCTAAAGATATATATACATGATGTTAATCATGTTATTGATTGGAATGTGATTCAAGTGGAGCAAGAAGGTGCTTTCCAAGTGCATCTGGTAGGCATTCTGGACCAAAAAATCAAACAGCTCTGAAATCGAGCCATAGGGATTTTAAAGGTCCAATGGACCTAGTACGGTACTAAGGACACTACTTGGGAGCATGAGGATGCAATGCAGGCAGAATACCTGCATCGTTTTGAGGATTTTTGAAATTTTGTGGTATATGGGTACATGATGCACTGACGACAGTGCATAAATAAGGGGAGGGGATTGTAATATCCCTAGGTTGAACCCAATTGTAATGTAAATCAAAATGTACTTAATATGGTGAGCTATTTGATATCATTTTTTTGTATGCACATTTCATGGCATAGTGTGTGCATGTACTGTGAAGTAAAATGAGGAAGTTTGCACATTCCAGGATACCGCGCGCAGCAACATAAGTGCACGCGATTTTGAGGCCAGCTATCCTTTTGTGTATATGTTGTGTTTTATAGGCTGGTGAGGCAGTTATTATAAGCTAGGATACTTATGTTTGGATTAGGCTAGAGAGCCTAGATGTTAAAGGCCAGTTCACCTATTTTTGTATATGTCTCATAATTAATATAAAATACATCGTTGCACGCAGATCGACCACGATAAAAGAGATGGGGGACTAAAATCCACTGGTTAGGGAAAGGGAGGGGCCTAAAAGTTAAGGAAAAGGGATAATCTAGGGAGCTTAAGCCAAAAAGGAATATTATATTAATATTTCTTAAATCATAAAGTATGGATAATTATTTTATCCTAAGTTCTAAAGTTGGGGACAAGTGGGCCAAAGTAGCTCCCAACATGACAAGTGTCTTGTTAGGGACATGCATACATATTGTTGGGACTTAGTTCATTTTCCCATCTTTTCCATCATTCCTTCGATCAGGAAGTCATCCAGTCAATCATCCATGAGAATCCACACACCCATTGAGCTATCCTTCATATCTTCAGGATTGTACATGAACCTGTATCCATATCCATTTTGTGTTGGTGTATCTAGTTAGCTTGGGAGTTGGACTAAAGAAGTGGGTTATCAGGCCCGTGGGATATTGAAGAGGCAGGTTGTCAAACCCGTGAGCAATTCGTTGGGTGAGAGAATTGTTGGGAATTGATTTCCTTAAGGTTCTAAACTGCAGCTACAGTGCTCTGAGACTTCTTGTCCGGCCTATTGTTGAAGCTCAGAAAAGAAGTGGGGCAGTCGAAGGATTGTTGAGCAGAGAAGGGGCACACTTCATGGGTGAGACAGGCATGTGGGGACTGTAGGTTGTTAGTTTGAGTTGGCACCTAAGACAAAGTCTTTCCTGTTGTCCATGAGCCTTTAGCCTGGTTAGGAATCCCCTTACCCGGGTGGAATTTAGTCCTGGCACGAGGGTGACTCACTGTTGAGAGTGATGAACAGTGTGGTCTAAGGCTGGGAGGTTCGTGGAAGGTCTGCACGCAGTAGGTGACATTCTTACCAAGATAAGTGAAAATTGTGTGATAAATTTACATGCTGAATTGTTACTTACGTGCTTATTTTTATGGGTTATCATATGTGTGGTTATAGATGTGTTTGTTTTTATGGGTATTTCATGTATATGTTGCATGTATATGTTTATTGTTATTTCAGTGTGAATCTGTGCATTTACAAATGTATTTGTATGTTTATGTTTTATATATAATGCTTTCGCAAGAATTCTGTGTGTATATATTTTAATTGCGTACAGTTCAAAAAAATTATGTGGAATAGCTCAATTATATGTTGGGTGTGTTACAATATGTTCCCCAGAGAGAACGAAAGAGTTCTCTGGTGTAGCATAGCACGGCATGGATGGTCGGGGATGTTACAATACTAATATTTGGCAAGGTGTAGCATGTAGAGTGAAATGCACGTGGAATCTCAGCGTGCGATACATAAATTGTGTGCAATAGGTAATAGTGAAAGAACCAAAATCTTGCACGGTGGATATTGGCGCGTGACACAAAAGTAGTGTGCACCAGTTATTGGCACGACAAAGAAGTGATGCACAGTGGTTATAGGTGCACAGAGAATAATTTACCTTGTGGTGTTCTTGCGCATGCTATATATGGGTGTATAGGTTGAATTTTGTGCACTCGAATTTGTTTAGAGGGTGAACAACAACAGAAAACCAATGATTTTTTGCGACGTTTTATATCATTTGAACGTCATCTTTTTGCAGCACATTTTTTAGGCCCTTAAGAGTGTTATTATGTACTCAAAAACCACAAAAAAAGAAGTTTACATGCATCTCAAATAAAAGCGCTTGGAGAGAGATTTCTAATGGTGTAAATTGTTCGTCAAACGGATCTTTTATGAGAAAGTTACAACACAAATAGTGGAGGGTAAATTTTAAGACCCAACTAACTTCAAAGAGCCATAACTTTGTGCTCTGGAATCAGATTGAGGCACATGAGAAGTCAATGGAAATATATTAAACCATAGAAGACATTCTTAGATCTGAATTAAATTTCTGAGCATATTAAAAGTTTTTAATATGTAGCATTCCATACCAAAAACATGAATTGGCCTAGAACTTCAGCAGGCTGTAACTAGCAGCTCGGAAACCAGAAAAAGGTGAAACTTGGACAGAGTGTCTAGAATATGTATATGAAAAAACACAATTGAGATCCTACAAAAAAATATAATGGATTAGGTGCAAAAATGAATAATTACAACGAAGAGTTTCGCCAAGTTGAACTATGAACAGAAAAATTAATGGGCAGTTTTCAAATAACCATAATTTTCTTCTCAAGATTCAAAATTGAGCATGGGAGTAGGCGTTGGAAAGGTGTTTGAAAGTGGAATCTAAATATCCACCCAGAAAATTGATCTGTGAATTCAAATTTCCAAGAAATCAAAAAAAAGAATTATGATACATTATTGAACCGGAATGGTTCATATTTTTCATGAAATTGTTGAGTTAGTTAGCCCGATAATGTTTTGTTGGCTGCACATTTTGCAGAGTCAACAACAACTAGATCAGATCAAGATCAACATAGAGTCCATAGAAATGGAATATGCACAAGGAAATTTCATCCAGGAAGATGAAATCAGATGGATGGATATCCATTTGGGCATTGAAAGAACAAACTCCAATAGACATGGAGAAGGAAGGGATGAAAACATAAATATGGTAGAGACCATTAAAAATTTGAAAAATGATGTCCAAATCCATAAATATGCTAATGAAAGGATTATGAGAGACAAGGAGCAACAGGATGACTTCAACATGAAGTTAATGCAGAGCTTGAATATAATAGAAAATAAACTGGATAAGGAGAGTGGATCAAGAAAATCAGGAATTCATAGGCCTCCTTATGAGAAAAGAAGAACCAGAAGTGTTAACAGACATCACAGTCACTCCACGAGGCATTCCAATAAGAGAGAAAACAATAGCTCAAGTCCATCCCCTATCAGTAAGAATAAGAGGTTTTGGGTGGATGAGATACGAGGAGAAATGAACAAAATAAAACCTCCTACATTTTATGGTGAGCACAAGAAGGATGAGGATGCATAAACATGGTTGTTGGGCATGAGAAAGTATTTTCAATTGCATAATTATTCTTCTCATGCAAAAGGTGGAATTTCCATCTATCAACTCAAGGGAAAGGCATCCATGTGGTGGGATCAACTTGTACAAGTGCAACACATTAAAGCAAAAAGTGTTGCTTGGAGGGAATTCAAGAAGTATTTTGAGAAGAAATACTTGAATAAGAGATACTATGAAAAGAAAATGAAAGAGATCTTTGAAATCAAGCTTGGGAGTATGACCATAGATGAATAAGAAAGAAGGTTTTTAGAACTGTTGAAGTATGTTTCCTTCATCAAGGATGAGGCAGTTAAGATTCAGAGGTATTTGAGTTTATTGCCATCATTCATCAGTGACAAAATACAGTATGATGATACCAACACATTGTAGGAGACCATAAGGCAAGCTAAATGCCTATAGGATCAAAAAAAAGATAGGCCAACTTTCCAAAAAGCTTGGGAAGACAAAAAAAATCCAAGGTGGATCAGAGGAAGAAGGGAACTAAGCCACCATTCTTCAGAAATAATCCTCAGGGACAGCCAACTTCTAGAGAACCCAGAATGATTGAGGCGGGAGGTCAAAGGCCAAGGAAACCACCTATACAATGTTGGGGTTGTAAAGGAGATCATATGTTCAGAGATTTCACTCACAGAGGTGAAAAAATGAGGACTAGTCACAATGTACAACAAGATGAAACAATTGAGGACATGGGCAAAAATGTACCAATGATCTATGCAGCTCTCGACAACAAGTAAACAAAGTATCAGTCACATATGATTGAAGTCGAAGGTATGATCAACAACCAAACCATTGTTATTTTAATTGATTCAAGAGATAGTCATAGTTATATAGACCATATGATGGTGGAAAGTTTTCATTTTCCAAAAAGCAAGCATGGAAAATCTCGGTTGGTGCAGCTAGCTACCGAAGCCAAAAGAAACATTAATGAGATGGTTAAGTCATGTCTTATGGACATGAATGGACTGAACACTAGGGAAGATTTGAATATCTTGGCTTTAGGTTCCTATGACTATTTAATTAGGATGGATTGTTTGGACCAACATCATGCTATCCTAGAATGTCATAACAAGACATTTACTTTCTTGGATGAGGAAGGGTGCCTAAGGATAGTGCAGGGAATTCCCAGGGCAGTAACCATTAGAGAAATTTCAGCATTGCAACTGAAGAGATGTTATAGAAAAGGGTGTCAAATATTTGCAGCTGATATGGAAGAGACACCTAAAGATAATGTGCCAAATTTGGAAGATTATGCATTCCTAAAAGAGTTTGAATATGTGTTCAAGGAGGTACCAGGACTATCCCCAAAAAGAGATATTGATTTCTCTATAAATTTAATGCCTGGAGCAGCTCCAGTGTCAAAGACTCCTTACATAATGAGTAGACCAGAGCTGAAGGAGTTGCAAATTTAGCTTGAATAAATTCTAAAGAAGGGGTATATACACCCAAGTGTGTCACATTGGGGTGCCCCAGTCTTTTTCATTAAGAAGAAATATGGGACATTAAGACTTTGCATTGATTTCAGATAGCTGAATAAAGTTCCTATAAAGAACAAGTATCCTCTGCCAAGGATTGATGACCTCCTTGATCAATTGAAGGATGAAAAGATATTTTCAAAGATTGATCGTAGGTATGGTTACCATCAGGTAAGGATTAAAGAGGAATATATCAACAAGACCACCTTCAAAACAAGGTATGGTCATTATTAGTTCACAGTGGTGCCATTTGGGTTGTCAAATGGACCAGTTGTTTTCATGTGTTTAATGAATGGTGTTTTCCAAGAATATCTACACAAGTTTGTCATTGTATTTTTGGATGACATCCTTATATATTATAAATCAGAAGAACAACATGAGCATCATTTGAGGATGGTTTTGCAAGTATTAAGGGGGCATCAGTTGTATGCCAAATTGAGCAAGTGTTCATTTTATCATAAGAAAATTTATTATTTGGGACATATCATTTCAGAGGATGGGATAGTAGTGGATCCTGAGAAGATAGAATCCATTAGAAAATGGTTAATGCCAAAGAATGTGACATAGGTCAAATCATTTATGGGCCTTTCAGGCTACTATATGAGAATTATTGAAGGATTCTCAAAGATTTCACACCCAATCACTTCCTTACAAAAGAAGAGTGTGAAGTTTCAGTGGACATTGGATTGTGAAGAGAGTTTCCAACACTTGAAACAATTATTGACAAGTGCTCCAATACTAAGGATTGCAAACCCAAATGAAGACTTCATTGTTCATATGCATGTAAAGAAGGACTTGGTGGAGTCCTCACTCAAAATGGGTTTGTTATATGTTATGAATCAAGGAAGTTGAAGGAGCATGAAAGACACTATGCCACTCATGATTTGGAGTTGGTAGCCATAGTGCATGCCTCAAGGAAATGGAGACACTACCTCATGGGGAAAAGGTTTTAGCTAAGAACGGACCATAATGGTCTGAAATTTTTATTTGATCCACCAACTCTAAATCCTAGGCAAAGCAGATGGTGATAATTTCTAAGTGAATATGACTTTGATATAAATCATGTCAAGGGGAAAGAGAACAATGTGGTTGATGCACTCAGTAGAAGAGTGCATGAATTGCATGTTATAGCCATTAGCATTTACCAATCAAATTTGAAAGACATAATTATAGAGGCTTCCAAATCAGATTTGCAATACAAGGAATTAGTGGCAAAATTACAACAAGGTAATTTGTAGCAGAAAATTGAAGAATACAAGTTAGATAATGATGAAATTCTCATATACAAGGGCAGAATTTATGTAACAAATTCTCAGGAATTGAAAAATCTGATATTGAGAGAAATGCATAATGTACCTTATTTCGGGCAACCAAGTTATCCGAAAATTATTGCAACTGTCAAGGGCCAATATTATTGGCCAAACATGAAGAAAGAGGTTGTTGATTTTATTGCCAAATGTTTGGAATGTCAAAAGGTAAAGGTTGAGCATAGACACCCAGCTGGTTTTCTACAACCATTACCCATTCTTGAGTGGAAATGGGAAGTGGTAACAATGGATTTCATCACCAAACTTCCCAGAAGAAACAAGAAACATGATTCTATCATGGTAGTGGTGGATAAGCTTACTAAAGCTACCCATTTTATTCCAGTTAAGCTCACTCACAAGGAAGACAACATTGTTGATGTTTACATGAGATAAATTGCTTGATTACATGGCATACCTAAGACAGTTGTGTTTGACAGAGATCCAAATTTTACCTCAAAGTTTTGGAAGGGATTATTTAATGGGTTTGGAACAAATTTGAATTTTAGTACAACTTATCATCCAGAATCAGATGGACAAACAAAGAGAGTGAATCAAGTGATTGAGGCTATGTTGAGGATGTATGTGATGGATAAACCATCAAAATGGGAATACTACCTACACTTGGTATAATTTTCTTATACCAATGGGTACCAAACATCTTTAAAGACGAGCCCTTTTGAGGCACTTTATGGCAGAAAGTGCAACACACTAGTAAGCTAGGATAACCTAGCAAATAGAGAAGTGGTTGGGCCATATTTTCTAAGGGAAATGGAGGAGAAAATGATAAAAATAAAAAAATAAAAATAAAGGCTACCCAAGACAAGAAGAAACGCTATGATGATAAGGGCAGAACTCACAGGGAATTTATAGTGGGAGACCATGTATTTTTGAAAGTGAAATACAACAGAAGTTTTTTGAAGTTGGGAAATTGTTCAAAGTTGGCAGCTCACTATTGTGGGTCATTAGAAATCCTAGAGAGGATTGGTCAAGTAGCTTATATGATTGCATTGTGCACAATTAAATGAGGAAGTGTGCACATTCCAATATACCGCGTGTAGCAACTTAAGTGTGCGCAATTTTGAGTCCAGGGAGCCCTTGTGTATATGTTTTGTTTTATAGGATGGTGAGCCAGTTTTGTGATTATTAGACCAAAGAGCCTAGATGTTAAAGGCCAGTGTGCCTACTTTTGTATATGTCTCAACATTAATATAAAATAAATCTCTACGCACAAACCAACCATGATAAAAGAGTATCGGCGACTAAACTCCACTAGTTAGGGAAACAGGGGGGATAAAAGTTAAGGAAAAGGGGATAATCTAGGGAGGTTAAGTCGAAAAGGAATATTATATGAATGTTTCTTAAATTATAAAGTATGGATAATTATTTTATCCTAAGTTCTAAATATGGGGACAAGTGGGCCAAAGTACCTCCCAACATAACAAGTGTCAAGTTGGGGACATGCATACATATTGTTTGGAATTATTGCATTTCCCATCATTATTTAAATCATTCCTCTGATCAATCATCCATTCATCCTTCCATGATCACTCACTCATGGAGTCATCTATCCTCCATACATTTCTGTCATTGTACCTTAACTTGTATCCATAGCCATACTTGTTTATGTAGTTGGTTAGCTTGGGAGTTGGACTGAAGAAGCGGGTTGCCAGGCTCGTGGGATACTAAAGAGGTGGGTTGTCAAGCCTATGATAAATTTCTTTCTGGGTGAGAGAATTTTGGGGAATTGATTTCCTGAAGGTGATAAACTACATCTACAGGGCTCTGAGACTTCTTGTCTGGCATGTTGTTGAATCCCAAAAAGGAAGTGGAGCAGCCAAAGGACTGTTTAGTAGAGAAGGGGCACACTTCCTGGGGTGGGAGAGGCATGTGGGGAATGAGGGACCATAGGCTATTAGTTTGATTTGACACTTGTGATGAAGTCTTTCCTATTGCATATGAACCATTAGCCTGGTTAGGAACCCCTTTACCCAGGTGGAGTTTAGTCCCAGTTCGGGGATGACCCACTGTTGAGAGTGATGAGAAGTGTGGTCTAAGGCTGGGAGTTTCGTGGAAGGTATTCACATAGTTGGTGATATTCTTACCAAGATAAGTGTCAATTGTGTGATAAATTTACATCTTGCATTATTATTTACATGTTTTTTTTTATGGGTTTATCTTGTGTATGGTTTATAACTGTGTTTATATTTATGGGTATTTCCTATATATGTTGTATGTATTTGTTACTATTATTTCAGTGTGAATCTGTGAATTTACAATATGTATTTATATGTTTACGTTTTATATATAAATTTCTACAAGAGTTCTGTGTGTATATGTTTTAATTGCATGCAATTCAAAAAATTTATGTGGCATAGCTCAGTTGGATGATGGGTATGTTACAATATGTTCCGCAGAGAGAATGAAAGTGTTCTCTAGAGTATCATTCCTTGACGTGGGTGGTCGGGGATGTTACACTTCCAATCCAGTATGAACACTAGATGCACTTGAAAAGCACCTTCTTGCTCCACCTAAATCACATCCCAATCAATAACATGATTAGCATCAGGTATATACTTCTTGAGCAATGACACATGGAATAAATTATGAATAGACATAGATGCAGGTAATGCAAGCATATAAGCTACAAGCCCAATCCTCTCTAGGATGTCAAATGGCCCACAATAACGAGATGCCAACTTTTAACAATTTCCCAACTTTAGGGAACTTATGTTGGCCTTCACTTTCAAGAATACATGATCACCTATGCAGAATTCCCTATGAATTATTCCCTTATCAACATATCTTTTCTGCATGTCTTGAGCAACCTTTAAATTATGATTTTGTTTTTACATCTTCTCTTCCATTTACTTGAGCAACTCTGGCCCAACCATTTCTCTATCTGTTGGGTTGTCCCAGCTTACCAGTGTGTTCCATTTTCTACCATAAAGTGCCTCAAATCGGCTCATCTTCAGAGATGTCTGGTACCCATTTTTGTAATAAAATCTACCAAATGTAGATAGTCTTCCCATTTTGAAGGTTTATCCATCACATTCATTGTAACGTACCCAGCCACCCTAGGCCAGGCTATGCCACCTTCAATCCCACTCTTAGACTCCTTTTTCTTACTATTACATATCTAATTAATACATATGCATAAAATAAATGAACCATGTGACATGCACAACAATAACCAACAATCATGCATACTATGCATACAAAATCCATAGGTAACAAACACACAATGAAATAAACTACGCAAGTAAATAGAACCATAATAGAGAGCACTTTTCTTTTATAAAATGAGTCACCAATTGGCTGCAGAACAGGACATTCCACCCAACCGAAGACACTATTGTTCCAAATCTCAACAGTAGTCTCACCCCTGAGCCAGGGATATTAGTCCACAAGGACGAATCCTAGGGTGTCACTCAGCTTCCCAAGACAGTTATCCCTTAGGCTCTCCCAGGAATTTCAACACTCACAACAATCCAAAGTACACCAACTCTCTTCTACCCAATTCACATAACCTAAGAGAATGGATCACCTTCTCTGCCATGCAATCCCTCAGACTATCCATCTATTCCATGGCTCCAATGCTTCTAGTCAAGAATATCTCGATTGGGACTCTCAAGACTCATAGCTATGAGTTAACTAAAATATAGGCTGAGGCATCACATACATGCATGCACCAACTCCTTGTTGGAAATACACTAGCAGCCTATACAACCAACGACTATGGCTTTTCTCGACAATTTGGTTTCCTTCCTCAAGCAACCTCCAAATTAGATGGGACGATTAGTGAAAGAATGAATGGAGTGAGAAAATGATGAAAGGTGTGAACAACGATCAATTGAGTGAATGAGTGAAGGATAAGCAACCAAAAACCAAACAAGAAGAGAACCCCCACCCCAGACCAAAGATGGGTTTTTGTAAATCTTGGGAATCAAGAACCTCATGGCCATCCCCCAAGAAGCTCATCTAACTGATATTCTCCAGTAAAAAAAATGGGTAAATAAAATATAAAATGAATGCTTGGCCCCTTAATCCCCCTCTCTTGTGGAATCATATCTCCCTATAACTCTTGTCCTTGTTCGTATAGTAGCCAATGATGTATTTATTATTAATAATGATCAAAGCATTACATTTCTTAGGCACACTAGCCTCTTTTAATTGTTTGGGCACTCTAGCCTCTTATCAATTAACAAAATACATTATTTAATATGGGGCTCAAAAACCTAGGTGTTACATCCCCTCCCCTTTGTTTTGGCATTGTACTCAGTGCATATACAAAACAGAGATCAAAATATCAAATTTTATTCAAAAATTTGTCGGTATTTTGCCCACATGGCATCTTCATGCTCCCAAGTAGCATCTTCAGGACCATAGCAGTTCCACTGGACTTTTACCATCTTTATAACTCGAGTCTGGAGAATTTTGACTTTTCTTTGTAATACTTTCACTGGCTGGACCTGAAAGTCTCCCTTTGTTTCTACCTAAATCAGATGCCAATAAATAACATGGTTAGGATCATGTATATAGTTTTTTAGAAAAGAGACATGAAATGCATTATGAAAATACATGGAAGAAGGCAATGCAAGCATGTATGCAATTGGCCCTATTTTGTCCAATATCTTAGATAGACCACAGAATATGGCTGCTAGATTTGTACAACTACCCAACTTCAAAGAGCTCTTCTTGGGATTCACTTTTAAAATCACATGCTCCCCTATTTTAAATTCCCTGGTTTTCGTGTTCTTTTCTGCATAATTTTTTTGTCTATCATGAGCTGCCTTTAAATTATACGTAATCTTAACCATCTGGTCTTCCATATCCTTGAGCAATTCTGGACCAAGTACCACTCTATATGCGAGGTTTTACTAGATTACCGGAGTATTTCATTTCCTACCATACAAAGCTTCAAATGGGATCATTTTCAACGAATCTTAATACCCATTAGTATAGGAAAACTCAACCAAGTGCAAGTAATATTCCCACTTAGATGGCTTATCCATCACATACATTCTCAACATGTCTTCAATTACTCAGTTGACTCTCTCTGTCTGCCCATCTAACTATGGATGGTAGGTTGTGATAAAGTTCATTTGTACCAATTCTTTAAACAATCCCCTCCAGAAATTTGAAGCAAAATTTGTGTCTCTGTCCAAGACAATTATCCTAGTTATCCCATGCAACCTAGGAATATCTAGCCTCATGTAAATTTCTGCAATATTGGTTGTTGTATGAGTTCCTTTTATAGGAACAAATTGAGAATATTTTGTCAATTTATCAACCACTACCATGATTCGATCATGTTGCCTTGTTTTCATGGGAAATTTAGTTATAAAATCAATGGTGGTGTAGACCCCCTACCTCTGCCTCGACAGGATCCGTGAACCTCCCGGTCAAGGATCGTTATTCAATCTATCGAGTTGAAGCATATCTTCGATTCCATGTTAGAATCTGTAGGAAATATCCACATGTCCAAATGTGAAATCAGAATGCGCGAACAGCAGCAGGTGTGAGCTCCCTCCACGTGACCATTACCCATGACCACATTCCTATAAAAAAGGCACTTCGTGACTTTGGATGTTAGGACTTTTCATATGATCCAAACTTGACTCTCCCAATCCCTGAAATCCCGACATAAGAGCCTAGCGAGTGCTAGCTCTGTTTCCTTTGCCTCCGTCCATATCACCCCCGCTATGACCTAGGGCCAAACCTCAAAGCATTTCGAGACTTTGCAACTCACGAAGTCGAAATACTTCTCACCTCATATCTTCCAATCCCTAAACCCCAAAATTCTCCAATGCTGGATCAACGACTATTGGCACTCCAAGATCCGACAGACCAGTTCCTTCTCTCGTGAATCAAGACTTCACGTTTTTCAAATTTGGAAAGGATGATCACCTTTATTCCCCGACTCCCGATTTCCCGATATTCATGTGTGCTAGATCAATGGCCCACAAATCCTTGTGATCCAATGGTTGTGATCGAATCACGATTTCATGATTCAGGAGTTATAACAACTCTACCCTTTGACTTCTCTAAGTCGTGACTTAGTGAAACATTGATCTCTCACCACGTGTCCTTTCTTGATGGATGGCTAGGATCATTTAGGCTCCCAAATCCTCAGGTATTTTATCTTGTCTTCACCTTTTTTCTCCTGATGTATCATCTTTCGATGTGTGTGGATATCTACCACCTGTCACCCTATATCCAATGGTCCAGAATGATTTCATGATTTCTCCTATCGCGAGTTTGCTCCTCAGTTTCATTCTGACCTCCCTAGATTCGATTCCACAAACACCCTAGATCTGTTTCCACTTGTCCTCTGAAGATGGATGATTCTGATTGATTTTGGAACTCGATAATTTTCGTAGTCCACCCTCCTGCATACAAAATGGTTAATCCTTGTGCGTCTTCCTCTGGATCCAATGGTTGTTGGCCCACATGCTCAGATCTGACGACCCAGATCTGATCTCCTCCTGTGTGCATTCTTCATTCTCTAGGCATGGGTTAAAATGGTCCAGATCTCTCATTTGTAGCTGATCTAATGGAAGTTGTTGCTCCTCCTCCTGAGCTTTGGATTTCTTCCCAGTCTTGGAAGATTTCGACGCTTCGAAGGTCTCGGCCTTCGATCTTCTTCCTACGAGCCCTATGACTTTGGGTCTCAACTTTTTCTATCCCTCCTGATATTTTTGAACTGACTCAGATCTAAGGGGCTTAGCCCTTTGATTCCTTAAAATAATTTTGGTGCTCCTACTGGCACACTTTTGTGCTCAACCTCCTGAGCTTGGAACTTTAAATAATTTCTCTCTGCACAAACTCCTTGCGCTTGACTAGCCTCCTGATGGTTGTCTTTCAACACTTCATAAAAGTGTTTCCCTGGTGCACTCCTTTCACGGGTATTCCTCCTCCTTGAGCTTCAACTGCTCGGACCTCAAAGGTCTCTATCCCTTTCCCTCCTCGAAGGGATACAAGTTCTCTCTTGGCAACTTCTACTCAAACACACCTTGTTGAACCTACAGAGTATTCAAAAACATTGTGAGTGTCTTCCCCTGGAAACTTCCCTTATCTCTGAACTCGAAATAAAGTTATTCCTTCGTGCACTCCTTTCACTCACTCGATGCCCACATGGAAAAGCTCTACAGATTCTTCAGTGATTATGTCTTTTTGTGCCTTCCTCTGCATAGTCTTACCTCGAGAGTATTCAGTAAATTTGAGGCTTCACCCTTGAGTCTATCCTTGCAGAAGAAATATAACATACATCTACAGCATAAAATAACACATAGATGTTATTCATGAAACGCATGGAAACACACAAAGAATATTATGCAGGAAAAACTTCTCTTTGTATTAATATGAATGTCCAATTACAATATGGGCAAGCTCTAACTTCTAAAGAGTCTTGTCTCTCTTTTCTCTCCTCTTCCATTCTAATATGTTCTATCCTATTGAATCTAGATACAAATATCTATTTTTACAAAACAGGGGCTCATCGATCCTTTCCCTCCATCTATCTACTCTCCTTAATTACATTTGAATTACATCCAATGGTTGTCTAGTCCTAATCGAATCTAGATAGCCTGTCAGCCATTTAAGGCAACAATATCTCATATCTACACAAAGGAATCTAAATTGCTCTTCCAGCCTTACAAACATTTAATTACAATTTAAAATTTGAAAATGAGAGGGCTGGTGCTCTCTCCTCTTAAATGTGTGTTGTGATGTGTTGTCTAGATGGTGTGTTGTTGGGTTGGAGCGATGCTCCTGCATCATACTACCTCTTCCTCGACAGGGTCCACTAACCTCCTGGTCAATGATCGTTCTTCAATATATCGAGTTGAAGCAGGTCTTTGATTCCCTTATGGAATCTGTAAGAAATATACACAAGACCAAATGCAAACTCAACCCACATGAAAAACATCAGGCATGAGCATCCTCCACATGACCACTACCTGTGACCACACGCCTATCAAAAAGGTGCTTCACGAATTCAGAAGTCGGGACTTTTCATATGAGCCAACCTAAACACTCCCAATCCCCAAAATCCCGACATAATAGCCTAGCGAGTGCTAGCTCTATTCCCTTTGCCTCCATCCATATGACCCCCGTTATGACCTGGGGCCAAACCTCAAAGCGTTTTGTGACTTCGTGACTCACGAAGTCAAACGAATTCTCACCTCAGATCTTTCAATCCCAAAAATCCCAAAATTATCCCAGGTCGGATCAACGGCTCCTGGCACTCCAAGATCTGATGGTCCAGATCCTTCTCTCACGAATCGAGACTTCACATTTGATGAAGTTGGAAAGGTTCATCACCTCTATTCCCCGACTCTAGATTTATTTTTATTCATGTGTGCTAGATCAACGTCCCAAAACTCCTCGTGATCCGACAGTTATGATCGAATCATGATTTCCTGATTCGAGAGTTCTTACAACTCTGCCCTTTGACTTCTCTGAGTCGCCAGTTAGCGAACGTTGATCTCTCGCCACGCGTCCTTTCTTGATGGATGGCTAGGATTGTTTCAGCTTCCATCTCCTTGGGTATTTTCTCCTGTCTTCACCTCTATTCTCCTGATGTCTGATCTTCTGATGTGTGTGGATATCTGCCACCTGTCACCCCGGATCCAACTGTCCAGAATGATTTTGCGATTTCTCCTATCGTGAGTTTTCTCCTCAGTTTCCTTCTAACCTCCTGATATACAATTCCACGAACATACTAGATCTATTTACACCTATTCTATGATGATAGATGGTTTCGATTGATTTTGAAACTCGATACTTCACATAGTCCACCCTCCTGCATAAACAAGAGTTAAGCCTCATGTGTCTTCCTTCGAATCCAACAGTTGTTGGCCCACGTGCTTATATCTAACGACCCAGATATGATCTCCTCCTGTCCACATTCTTCATTGTCTAGACGTGGGTTCCAACGGTCCAGATCTCTCCTCTGCGACTAATATAATGGAATTTGTTGCTCCTCCTCATGAGCTTTGGCTTTCTTCCTAGTCTTGGAAGATTTCCACGCTTCGAAGGTCTCGGTCTTTGATCTTATTCATGCGATCCCTATGACTTTGGGTCTCAACTTCCGCTATCCCTCCTGATCTTTTCGAACTAACTCAGATCTAAGGGGCTCAACCCTCTTCTTCCTTAGAAGACTTTTGGTGCTCCTCCTGGCACACTTCTACACTCAACCGCCTGAGCTTGGAACTTGAAATAAGTTCTCTCTGTATGCACTCCTTGTGCTCAACTAGCCTCATGATGGTTGTCTTTCAAAACTTCATCCAAGTGTTGGCCTAGTGCACTCCTTGCACAGATTTTCCTCCTCCTTGAGCTTTAACTACTTGGACCTCAAAGGTATTTTTCCCTTTCTCTCCTCAAAGTGATACAAGTGCTCTCTTGGCAACTTTTGCTCAAACACACCTTCTTGAACCTATAGAGTATTCAACAACTTTGTGAGTGTCTTCCCCTGGAAACTTCCCTTATATATGAACTCGAAATAGAGTTATTCCTTCGTGCACTCCTTTCACTCACTCGATTCCCACTTGGCATAGATCTACAAAATCTTCAGTGATTATGTCTTTCTGTGCCTTCCTCTGCATAGTATGTTAAGGTCCTAACCCGCACATAGGTAGATCAATGTATTCAGATGTAATAAAGGTCAATATTAATAAGACCTTTCAATAAAATAGAATAAGGCGGATGTAAGAAGACCTAATAGAAGCTTTCGCTTCTAGAAGGATCTTCCTCTAGATGCTTCTCTTAATAGACATAGTTAGTATAAATAAGGGTCGAGGGTATGAAAAACCCTAGCTTGGATATTATTGTAACAGAGTGTTGCTCGACTGGAGGTTTCCCCCTCGAAGAGGCCTATGAACATTGCTATCTGATTCAAGTGCTATTTCTGTTGCTATTTCGTATATCATTTCTGTGTATTGTGAAGATTATGCTGGATATTTTACTGTTATTCTGTCATTTCTAGC
>ML779334.1:1246770-1299410 GCA_009831015.1 Picea engelmannii
TCGTATATCATTTCTGTGTATTGTGAAGATTATGCTGGATATTTTACTGTTATTCTGTCATTTCTAGCATTTTGTTTATGTTCTGCATATTTTATATATCTGGTATCTTGCATAGTCTTACCTCTACAACATTCAATAAATCTGAGGCTTCTCCCTTGAGTCTATCCCTGCAGACAAAATGTAACATACATCTACAACATAAAATAACACACATATGTCATTCATGAAATGCATGGAAACACACAAAGAATCTTATGCAGTAAAAACTGCTCTTTGCATTAATATGAATGTCCAATTACAATATGGGTAAGCTCGAACTTCTACAGAGTCTTGACTCTCTTTTCTCTCCTCTTCCATTCTAATATATTCTAGCCTACTGAATCTAGATACAAATATCTTTTTTTATGAAAGAGGGGCTCCTCGAGCCTTTCCCTCCATCTATCTACTCTCCTTAATTACATTTTAATTACATTCAATGGTTGTCTAGTCTGAATCGGATCTAGATCTTATCATCCTGCTAGCCATTAAAGGTGACACTATATCCTTTATGGACAAAGGAATATATATGGATCTTCCATCCTTACAAACATTTAATTACAATTTAAAACTTGAAAATGAGGGTTGGCGCCTCTCTCCTCTTAAATGTCCGTTGTGATGTGATGTCTAGATGGCATGTTGTTGGGTTGGAATGATGCTCCTACATCATACTCCATTGCTATGAAAAAATCATGATCTCCTGCTCATGAGCTTCCCAGCTTTGTTGAAATCCACCTGGATCCCAAACTCTCTTCTAGAGTTGTCCATATGCTCCACTGCCTTGTTATTGTTGATGTTGCTTCTTCCCTACTACTATGGAAGGTTTCCTTCTACTCATCTTCTCTCTGCTGACAGATTATTGTGCTAACCTCAATATAACATTTATAATTTCCGCAATCACTCTGTCCATCTGCTCCAGTGGCTGGTTTTCCTTATGCAGTCTTCTCGGTTGCAATTCCTCCTTGTCAATGGGTAGATCAACTCGATCCCCCATGCGATTTTCTCCATCTCTTATGGCCTTATCTTGCCACCCTACTACAAAATTCAGTTATGTATTCTTATCACTGAGTTGTTGCTCAACTTCTTCCTTTGACATCTTTGTTGCTGCCAGTTCTCCTTCTGGCATATCTCCAGCTTCTTCCAGCTGCTCCTTGGGCTGGTATTCTCCCTCTATCTCCAACCTGATATGTTGGATGTGCACGCTTTTCACTATCACCCTTCTCTCTAGGGATTCCAATTCTTCACACTGACCAACAAAATATATGTTGTCTTCTTCCTCGTCTTCTTCTTTTGCAGCCTCCAGTACTG
Source organism: Picea engelmannii (assembly GCA_009831015.1). NCBI lineage: Eukaryota > Viridiplantae > Streptophyta > Pinopsida > Pinales > Pinaceae > Picea > Picea engelmannii. The sequence continues at coordinate 1,248,115 of ML779334.1, forward strand.
CAATTACCTCTTGTTCAGCTTCCTGGCTGAAATGTTCGAGCAATTCTACTGAATTTTCATTTTCTTATGCTCAGGTAGACATCATCATCTTCTCCTCCTTGACAGTTTATGTTGGCTATCCTTTTGTTGTTGTTTCATATGTAACACAAGCTCTAGACTCAACAAGGCTATGTGGCAAGAATACTTCAATTCCTCCAATGATCAGAATGCATTTTGGATCCTCCTATGTCAGTTTCTCTTGCTGACATGAACTCACCTCTAAGTTCATGAGACTGTCAGACAGTCTCTTCTCTTCTCCCTTTCCCACCTGGAAATATGGGATTTATGTCCTACCCTCCTGGCAGTCTATGAGATCCTCCAATGATCTCATCTCATTGTCCACCTAGCAATATGAACTTTCATTACTTCCCACCTGACAGTCTTTGAGATCAACCAATGACCTCTTCTCATTGCCCACCTGGAAAATTGAAAGTTCCTCACTTCCCACTTGGCAGTTTCTGAGATCCTTCTCTGATCTCTTCCCCTCATCATCACTAAGACTCTTCCTAACTTCTATCTCACAAATGTGAACCACTTCCTCTTCACCTCTAAGGTTTTCAACATACCTCAGCCACATTCTCAACATCCTTCATTGTCCTCTAGCCAACAATCTCTAAACGGGCCACTTCACCTTATTCTTCATGGGCCACTCATACACCCAATGCATATTTGCATCCTACTGCATTTTAAATGCAAGCTTCTCCATTTGCACACTTATCTCATTGATCTCTTTGTCTGTCTCAGCCTTTCTTTTCTGTTGGAGGTCTCCTCTTGGACCATGTTCATGGCCTTCAGTAACCATCTTCTTCTTCTACCTACTCTCCTGGAAATTTTATTGTTCACTCTACAACTCATAGCATTCCTAGCTTCCCCTACAGCTCACCTGGTTGTCTATTGACTGTTGCAAACCTTGAAACAATCACCACAGAGCATCAACACCCTATCTCCCTTCACCTCTTGTATACATATGAACTTTTGCTACCACTTGATGTTACCATAATTTCTCCTTCAATCCTTTTCACCTCAAATATACAGATGAAATTTCGCTCTAATACCACATGGTGCATACCCCCTACCTCTGCCTCAGAAAGGTCCGCTGACCTCCTAGTCAAGGATCGTTCTTCAATCTATTGAGCTAAAGCAACACTTCGATTCCCTACTGAAATCCACAGGAAATATCCACGGGTCTAAATGTGAACTCATCCCATGCGAACAACACCAAGTGTGATCTCCCTCCACGTGAAAACTACCCATGACCACACGCATATCAAAAAGGTTCTTCTCAACTTCGGATGTAGGGACTTTTCATATGAGCCAACCTTGACTCTCCCAATCCCCAAAATCCCAACATAAGAGCCTAGCGAGTGCTAGCTCTGTTCCCTTTTCCTCCATCCATATGACCCACATTATGACCTGGGGCCAAACCTCAAATCTTTTCAGGACTTCGCGACTCGCAAAGTTGAAATACTTCTCACCTCAGATATTTCGATCCCCGAAACCCTGAAATTCTCCAACGTTGGATCAGCGGCTCCTGGCGCTCCAAGATCCGATGATTCAGATCTTCTCTCGCGAATCAGGACTTCACGTTTCATGAAGTTGGAAAGGTTGATCACCTCTATTCCTCGACTCCCGATTTCCTGATATTCATGTGCGCTTGATCAACAGCCCACAACTCCCTATGATCTGATGGCTATGATCAAATTTCTATTTCGCGATTCAGGAGTTCTAACAAATGTTCCCTTTGACTTCTCTGAGTCATGAGTCCTTTCTTGATGGATGGATACGATCGTTTTGGCTCCCATCTCCTCGGGTATTTTATCCTATCTTCACCTATGGTCTCATGATCCTCTATCTTCCAATGTATGTGGATCTCTACCACCTGTCACCTTGGATCCAACGGTCTAGAATGATTTCACGATTTCGCCTATCGTGAGTTTGTTCCTGAGTTTCCTTCTGACCTCCCGATGTCTGATTCCACAAACACCCTGGATTTGCTGCCACTTGTCCTCTGACGATGGATGGTTCCAATTGATTTCGAAGCTCGAGACTTCATGTAGTCCACCCTCTCGCATACACAAGGGTTCATCCTTCTGCGTCTTCCTCTGGATCCAATGGATGTTGGCCCACGCGCTTAGATCTGAGGGCCCAGATATGATTTCCTCCTATGTGCATTCTTCATTGTCTAGAAACAAGTTCAAATGGTCCAGATCTCTCCTCTGTATATGATTTAACAACAGTTGTTGCTCCTCCTCCTGAGCTTTGGCTTTCTTCCCAGTCTTGGAAAATTTCGACGCTTCGAAGGTCTCGGCCTTCGATCTTCTTCCTGCAATCCCTATGACTTTGGGTCTCAACTTCCGCTATCCCTCCTAAGATTTTTGAACTGACTCAAATCTAAGGGGCTCGACCCTCTTCTTCCTTAGAAGACTTTTGGTTCTCCTCCTGTCACACTTCTGTGCTCAACCTCCTAAGCTTGGAACTTGAAATAAGTTCTCTCTGCACACACTCCTTGTGCTTGATTAGCCTCCTGCTGGTTTTCTTTCAACACTTCATCCGAGTGTTGGCCTGGTGCACTCCTGGCACAGGTCTTCCTCCTCCTTGAGCTTCAACTGCTCGGACCTCAAAGGTATATGTCCCTTTCTCTCCTCGAAGGGATACAAGTGTTATCTTGGAAACTTCTACTCAAACACACCGTGTTGAACCTACAGAGTATTCAACAACTCTGTGAGTGTGTTCCCCTGGACACTCCCCTTATCTTTAAACTTGAAATAAAGTTATTCCTTTGTGCACTCCTTTCACTCACTCGATGCCCACCTAGAAGAGCTCTACATAATCTTCAGTGATTATGTCTTTTTGTTCCTTTCTCTGCATAGTCTTACCTCGAGAGTATTCAGTAACTCTGAGGCTTCTCCCTTGAGTCTATCCCTGCAAATGAAATCTAACATACATCCACAGCATAAAATAACACACATATGTCATCCATGAAATACATGGAAACACACAAAGAATCTTATGCAGAAAAAATCGCTCTTTGTATTAATATGAATGTCCAATTACAATATGGGTAATCTCAAACTTCTATAGAGTCTCGGCTCTCTTTTCTCTCCTCTTCCATTCTAATCTATTCTAGCCTACTAAATCTAGATACAAATATCTTTTTTTACAAAAGAGGGTATCCTCGAGCCTTTCCCTCCATCTACCTACTCTCCTTAATTACATTTGAATTACATTCAATGGTTGTCTAGTCCAAATTGGATCTAGATCTTATCATCCTACCATCCCTTAAAGGCAACATTATCTCCTATCTTCACAAAGGAATCTAAATGGCTCTTCCAGCCTTACAAACATTTAATTACGATTTAAAATTTGAAAATGAGAGGGTTGGTGCCTCTCTCCTCTTAAATGAGTGTTGTGATGTGTTGTCTAGTTGGTGTGTTGTTTGGTTAGAGAGATGCTCCTGCATCAAATGGTTATCACTTCCCATCTCCTCTCTGGAATTGGTAATGACTATAGCAAACCCATTTTGTGCCTATTCACAGCCTTCACCCTATCGCATTCGATACATCTGGCAATGTAATCAACAACATATTTTTTCATACCTAGCCAAAGGAATTGGCTTCTTACTGTTGTAATTGTTTTTTGGTAACTCGGATATCTAGCATATGGAACATTATGCATTTCTTTTAATACCAAATTCCTATGTTCTCTAGAACTAGGAACATAAATTCTATTTGTAGGCATAAGTAATTCATATTCCTTCATCTCATATTGTTTCATTTTCGGTGGTACATTTTCTTGTTGTAAGCTTTCTTTTACTTGTAGTAATGTTGATCTGTAACAACAACATCTAAAATTATACTCGTCAAGTCTAAGTGATGCATAATGACAGTTGTAGCATGCATGATATGTACTCTTCTACTAAGTGCATCAACAAATTTATGTTCCTTTCCTTTGATATGCTTGATGTCAAAGTCGTATTCACTTAAAAGTTCCAGCCATATTGATTTCCTGGCATTCAAAGTTGGTTGTTCAAAAAAATACTTTAGACCATTATTGGTATGTACTTAATCCAAATCTCTTTCCCATGAGATAATGCCTCCACATATTCAATGTGTGAACAATGGAAGCAAGCTCCAAGTCATGTGTGGCATATTTCCTCTCATGTTCCTTAAGATTTTTGGACTCATAACCAATGACATGTCCATTTTTAGTGAGGGATCCACCAAGTCCTTCCTTACATGCATTTGTACATACCACAAAACTTTCATTTGGTTCAGCAATCTTTAAAATAGGCACACTAATAAGTAATTCCTTCAATGGATTAAAATTTTCCTCACACTCAGATGTGCATTCAAATTTAATTCCCTTATTTTGTAAATAAGTGATGGGATGAGAAACATTAGAGAACCATGTTATAAATCTTCGGTAGTAACCAGCTAATCCCATAAAAGATCTAACTTATGAAACATTCATGGGTGTTGTCCATCCTCTAATGGCTTCAATTTTCTCTGGATCCACTTCTATACCTTGTTCTAAAATAATGTGTCCCAAGTAATGGATCTGTTCTTGGTAAAAATAACACTTACTTGGCTTGGAATACAGTTGATGTTCTCTCATTACTTGAAATACCAGTCTTAGGTGATGTTCATGCTCCTCTTCAGACTTATAATAAACAAGTATGTCATCCAGGAATAATATGACAAACTTATCTAAATAATTTCAAAATATGCCATTCATTAAGAACATAAAGATAGTTGGTGCATTAGTCAGTCCAAATGGCACCACTATAAATTCATAATGCCCATACCTAGTTCTAAAGGTTGTCTTATGGATGTCTTCTTCCTTGATTCTTACCTGATGGTATCCTAATCTCAAATCTATCTTTGAAAATATATTTTCATCTCTTAGTTGATCAAAGAGGTCATCAATTATCTATAGAGGGTACTTATTCTTTATTGTGGTTTTATTCAGCTGTCGAAAGTCAATACACAGCCTCAAATTTCCATCCTTCTTTCTGACAAAGAGTATTGGTTCTCCCCAAGGTGAAACAATTGGGTGTATGTACCCTTTCTTCAGCAATTCTTCCAACTACATTTGTAGTTCTTTTAATTCTAGGGTACTCACTCTGTAAGGTGTTTTTGATATCGAGGCAACTCCTGGAACTAAATCAATAGAGAAATATATCTCCCTTTTTGGTGGCAACCCTGGTATTTCTTGGAGTACATCTTCAAATTCTTTTAGTACCGAAAAACTTCAAGACTTGGCCCCTTTTCCTTTTCTAAAATATCTCTTATAGAGATGGGTCTTAGAACTCCTTTCACAGTGCTCTGTTTTCCATCTCCATCGAGACATGTAAATGTCTTTCTATGCCAGCCTAGGACATCATGATGCTTTTCCAACCAATCCATTCCAATCAGAATATCATAAGACCCTAATGGTGTGTTATTTAGATCATCACTAGTATTCACACCATTAATACTTATGGAACAACTTATGACCAAATCATGGATTCTCCTTTTGCTTCCAGTGGCTAGTTGAACTAAACTTGATTTTCCAAGCTTACTTTTCTCCAAATGTAATCTATCCACTATTTTAGGATCAATGTAACAATGACTTCCTCCTGAATCAATTAAAATAGCAACAGGTTGATTTATGACCTTACCTTCCACCTCGATCATATTGGATTGGTACTCTGCTTGTCAATCATCTAAGGCTGCATAAATCCTTCCCATGTCTTCCACCATTGTAACCTCTTGGATTTTGTGCACAATCTTCACTTTATCCTTTCTGTGTGGGAAATCCTTGTACAGGTGATCTTCTTTGCATCCCCAAAATTGCATTGGTGGTATTCCCCCTTTTCCCAAGGAGTCTTCTTTATTGGATTCAACCTTATCATACTGGTCTTGATGGTTTTTATTAGGCTCATTTTTTTTGAAAGGAGGTTTGAGTCCCTTCCTCCTCTAATCATAATTCTCCTTCTTCTTACCCTTCCAAGACTTCGGCAAAGATTCTCTACACTTTCCTTTCTCATACAAGTACTTAGCCTTCCTAATGGTCTTATTCAAAGTCTTGGTTTCATTGTATTTAATCTTCTCTTTATAAAAGGATGGAAGTCCACTCAAGAACCTCTGTACTTTCACCTTCTCATATTTTATAAACCCCGCATATTTTAACAACCCCAAGAACTTCTTCTCGTACTCTGACATGGTCATGCTTCTCAGCCTGAGTTCAAAGAAATCTTGCATTTTATTGTCATAGAAGTGATCTGAGGGGTACTCCTTATGAAAATATTTCTTGAAATAATTCCAAGTGATCATATTCTCATTAATATGCTGAAATTTCTTCATTTGGTCCCACCACATAGAATCTTTCCCATGTAAATGATATTTGGCAATTCTGGCTTCAAGGTTTGATGAGTATTTATGTGATTGAAAATACCTCCTGAGTCTAAGAAACCATGCTTTAGCATCATCTTCCCTTTCTCTTTAACCATCAAAGGATGGTGTCTTAATCTTCCTCATCTCTCCTTGCAAATTGTCCAATTCATGCCTTCTTCTTTGGTACCTAACAGGAGACACCTCTGGAATACTTATGGCGTCTTCAGATGCATAAGACCTTCTCATTGAGTAAGGAGGTGAGTGATTTCTATGATTTCTGCTAGCACTTCTTGAATAACAAGCCTTCTTGTGGTTACCTCTTCTTTCATGATACCTTCCTTCCTCCTCTTTCTTTGAGTTTGACCCCCTCCTTTTTTTCCTCTACAACTAATTTAAGCTCTGCATCACTTGATCATTTATCTGATTTTGTTCTCTCATCATCCTCTCATTGTCTACTTTGCAACTATGCACTTCTATTTCCAGGCTTCTTACAATTTCTATCAATGTTTCTTGCACCCATCATGTCTTGTGTTCGTTGGATTATATCTCTGCATTACCAACTCTGATATTCTGACCTTCAACCTCTTTGTCATGGCTGGAGGTTCCCTCACCTTATTCCATTTCTTGAATATGCATTATGAATTGATAGGTTTAAACCCCTTAATTCTGCAAAATGTGCAAGACAACATTTTGTTAGAATTATGCATATAAAATAAATTTGCCAAACAATGCTACATGTCCTTTTTCTTCTCAATTCATGAATAATATATCTTCATTCTCCACAACATAACAATGCCATGTTATCCTTTATTCAATAGATAATTCAATTCTACACAGGCGCTTCCTTCAAACCATGTCTCATGTGACCATGGTTCGAAACCACAGACTTAGTCCTTCCTTACTGCCTCGCTATGTGTCATTTCACATGGGGGCTTGTGCCAACCCCGTAATTGAGGGTTGGGTTACCTCCTAGACCATTTTTACCTTATCATGAGACCCACACTGAGACCAAGTCCTCCAGACTTCAGCCTTTGGTTGTTCTCTATTTTCAACTTCCAATTCCTCCTAGAGCTACACTTCATCGAAGTATTCACTAACTCGAACAAAAAGGATCAGATGATCGAGACTTGATATCCTGTTGAATGTATGACCCTGCCCTCGATTCAAGGCTTCAATGGAAATCGATGGTTGTGACTTAATCAATCATTGAGATGGATGAATATCAACCAATTCATAAATCCGGTGCTTTGAGGCTCTACGACATTCATCTCCCATGCCACTCAACTCCCCCAGAGTGACAATTTGTTGAAGTATTTACCCTAATCCTCCACTACTTAATCCAACAGTTGAGAAAGGTCCCAAAGGAATCCTAGATCGATGGGTTTCATGCCTTTGCGACTTTAGTCATCGACACTTTTCCGCGGTAGAAACTTGGAAACCCCTGAAGTCACATACTCCTGTAGCTGACACAAAATGCTGATGTCACCCAAGGTGACGTGAACCCATGGCATGTGTGCCACATGTTACTCAAAAACAGACAGATATAGGTCTAAAATGTGTTGAATCTGAATGACATGTGTCCCCACACGGCCCCCTGCCATGTGGCACAAGCCACATCATAAATCAAATACGAGACTTCAGAGCTCCGGGCTTCGAAATTTTCCTGACTCCAACACACGCTACCTCATGGATAGCTGAACCTCAAAAGAAATTGATGGCTCACACTCCTCCCACCACCAACGACTATGATTAAATCTAGGCTTCGGTCTTTGGGGCTTCTCACTCCAGACAACCCCCATACTCCCGAACTCTAGAGTGGCTAGGTTCTAAAGCTTCTCTATCCTTCCACCCTTGCTAGATCTGACGGTCCTAAACACTCTCGAATTCCACCACTCCATCTAATAGTTGATGAGACTTTAGGACTCTGACGCTCTGGGAGCTCGGGTTATAACATTTCATCAAATTTTAAAAATCTCGAAGAGAAAAATCCCAAAGAGGTCCATTCCGACTGACCATAATCAACAATGGGGATATCTCCATGCCTCCCATTAGATCGAACGGTTGACGAGGATTCGTGACTCCAACCTTCAGCAGTTCAGGTCTGGCCTTCTTACTAAGATCGTCGAAGCGGTGAAGTTTCAAAATCCTTCCTTCCCTACTTGGCTTCAATCAATCTATCATATTCGATGGCTAGGACTTAATTATTACCCCAACCTCTTATTCTCCTCCATTGAATAGCCCATGTTCACCTACCCTCTGATCCAACGGTCTAGATCTCTCTTGATCCCACGATGGAGATCATTCCCAAATTAGAAAGGGATGGTCATGATCCTTCAATCCCTTAATAAGTATCTCTTAAACTCTTTCTTCTGTGTGATCTCCATAATGTTATTCCTCCTGATATTCACGACCTCAAGGCCCTAACTCGATCTCAACCACAATATCTTATCTAATGGATCTGGCCCATTCCAGCTCGGTGTTTCAACCTATATATATGATACCAATATGTAACGTATCGATCCACCCCAGGCCGGGCTACGCCACCTTAAAGACCATTCTCAGACTCCTTTATCTTACTGATACATCTCTAATTAATACAAATGCATAAAATAAATGAACCATGCAACATGCAACACAATAACCAGCAAACATGCATACTATGGGTACAAAATTCATAGGTAACAAATACACAACAGAATAAACTACACAAGTAAATAGAACCATAACAGAGATAACTTATATTTTATAAAATGACTCACTAACTAGCTGCAAACCAAGGACATTCCACCCAATTGTAGACATTGTTGTCCCAAATCTCAACAACATTGTCACCCCCGAACCAAGGCTATGAGTCCACAAGGATGGATTCTAGGGTGTCACTCGACTTCCCAAGCCATTCATCCCTTAGGATCTCCCAGGAATTTCAGCACTCACAACAATCCAAAGTACACCAACTCTCTTCTACCAAGCTCGCACAACCCAAGAGAATGGACCCCCTTCTCTGCCACGCAGTCCCTCAGACTGTCCATCTCCTCCAGGGCTCTGGTGCTTCTTGTCAAGAATATCTTTGTTGGGACTCTCAAGACTCACAGCTATGAGTTAATTGAAACACATTTTGAGGCATCATATACATGCAGGCACCAAATCCTGGTTGGAAATACACCAGTAGCCTATACAACCAACGAATATGGATTTTCTCAGCAATTCAGTTTCCTTCCTCAAGCATCCCTCGAATCAGATGGGACGGGTAGTGAAACAATGAATGGAGTGAGAAAAAGATGAAAGGTGTGAACAATGATCAATTGAGTGAATGGTTGAAGAATAAGCGACCAACATCTGCACAAGAAGAGAACCTCCACCCCAAACCAATCATGGGCTTTTGTAAATCTTGGGGATCAAGAACCTCATGGCCTTCCCCCAAGAAGCTCACGTAACTAATATTCTCCATTAAACAAAATGGGTAAATGAAATATAAAATGAATAATTAGCCCCTTAATCCCCCTCTCTTATGGAATCATATCTCCCAATAACTCTTGTCCTTGACCATCTAGCAGCCATGAATGTATTTATTATTAATAATGATCAAAACATTACATTTGGGCACTCTGGCCTCTCATCAATTAACAAAATACATTATTTAATGTGGGTCTCAAACCATGGGGTGTTACATATATCCTCAACATATCTTCAATCACTTGATTCACTCTCTCTTTTTTCCCATCAGATTATGGATGATGGGTTATGCTAAAATTCAAATTTGTTCCAAAACCTTTAAATAATCCTTTCCAGAAATTCAATGTGAATTTTGGATCTCCGTCAGACATTGGGTATACCATGAAATCGAGCAATTTCCCTCATATAAATATCAGCAACATTAGTTTCTTTGTGAGTGAGTTTCACTGGAATGAAATGGGTAGCCTTGGTAAGCTTGTCCACCACTATCATGATAGAATCATGTTGCTTGCTTGTTCTAGGAGGTTTGGTGATGAAGTCCATTGTCACCACTTCCCATTTCGAATCGAGGATAGGTAATGGCTAAAGAAACCCTGTTGGGTGTCTATTCTCATCCTTGACCCTTTGACACTCCGAACATTTGGCAATGTACTCAACAATTTCTTTCTTCATGTCTAGCCAATCATATTAGCTCTTAACAGTTGCAATTGTTTTTTGATATCCTGGGTGTCCAGCATAAGGCACATTATTCATTTCCTTAAATATGATAATTTTCAATTCTTGAGAATTGGGAACATAAATTAGGTTTCTATACATGAGAATTTCCCCAATTCCAAGCTTGTAATCCTCAATTTGATGTTGCAACTTACCTTGCTGTAATTTTTCCACTAATTCCTTGTATTGTAAATATAATATTGCAGCCTCTGAGATTATGTCTTTCAACTCATATTGTTACATGTTCATGGATGCAGCATGCAACTCATGCACTCTTATGTTGAGTATATCATCCACATTTTTCTCTTTCCCTTTGATATTCTTTATATTAAAGTCATACTCACTGAGAAACTCCAACCATCTTCTTTGTCTGGCATTTAGAGTTGGTTGATCAAATAAATATTTCAAACCATTGTGGTCTGTCCTTAGCTCAAACCTTTTTCCCGTGATATAGTGCCTCCACTTCTTCAAGGCATGCACTATGGCTACTAACTTCAAATCATGAGTGGCATAATGCCTTTCATGCTCCTTTAATTTCCTTGATTCATAGAATACATCATACCCATTATGACTGAGGTCTCCACCAAGTGCTTCTTTTCATACATCTGTGCATACCATGAAATCTTCATTTGGATCAGCAATACTTAGAATTGGAGCACTGGTTAATAATTGCTTCAAGTGTTGGAAACTATTTTCACACTCCAATGACCACTGAAACTTCACTCATCTCTTTTGCAAGGAAGTGATTGAATGTGCAATCTTTGAAAATCCTGCAAGAAATATTATATAGTAGCCAACAAGGCCCATGAATGATCTGACTTCTGTCACATTCTTATTTTTTTCCCACCCTTTAATGGCCTCAATATTTTTAGGGTCCACTTTTATCCCTTCCTCAGATATGATATGCCCCAAATAATGAATTTGTTTTTGATAAAATGAGCACTTACTCAATTTGGCATACAAATTATGCTCCCTTAACACCTGTAATATCATATTCAAGTGATGCTCATTCTCTTATTATGAATTGGAATATATAAGAATGTCATCCAAAAATACAATGACAAACTTATCTAATCACTCTATGAAAACACCATTCATTAAACACAGGAAAACAGCATGTGCATTTGATAAACCAAATGGCACCACTGTGAAATTATAATGACCATACCTTCTTCTAAAGGAAGTCTTGTTGATGTCTTCATCTGTAATTATTACCTGATGATAACCAGACCTGAGATCAATCTTTGAGAATATTTTTTCATTCTTCAATTGATCAAAGAGGTCATTCACCCTTGGCAAATGATACTTGTTCTTTACAATTACTTTGTTCAACTGTCTAAAGTCAATACATAGTCTCAACATTCCATCCTTCTTCTTTACAAATAAAACTGGGGCACCCCAAGAGGACACACTTGGATGTATATACCCCTTCTTCAGAATCTCTTCAAGTTTCATTTTCAACTCCTTCAACTCTGGTGTACTCATCCTGTAAGGAGTCTTGGATACTAGAGTTGCTCCAAGTATCAAATTTATAGAGAAATCAATATCCATTTTAGGGGGTAGTCCTAGTATTTCTTTAAATACATCCCCAAACTCCTTTAGAACTGGATAATCTTCCATTTTTTACACCTTATCATTAGGTGTTTCTTCCATATGGGCTGCAAATATTTGACAACCCTTTCTATAACACTTCTTCAAATGCATTGTTGAGATCTCTCTGATAGTTACTTCCCTGGGAATTCCCTACACTATATTTAGGTTCCCTTCCTCATCTAGGCATGTAAATGCCTTGTTATGACAGTCTAAGACAACATGGTGTTGGTCCAACCAATCCATCCCAATTAGACAATAATAGGAACCTAAAGACAAGACGTTCAAATCTTCCTTGGTGCTCAACCCATTCATTCCCACTGGTCATGACTTAACCAACTCATTAACTTTCTTCTTGGCTCCAGTAGCCAGCTGCACCAACCAAAATTTCCCATGCTTGCCTCTTGCAAATGAAATATTTCCACCACCTTTGGATCTATATAACTATGACTAGCTCCTGAATCAATTAAAATTGCAATGGTTTGGTTGTTGAGCATATCATCCACTTCAATCATGTGTGATTGAAACTCAGCTTGGTTGTTTTCCAGGGCTGCATAGATCCTTCGTACATTTCTTCCCATGTCCTCCATTATTTTGGCTTGACATACATTATCAACAACTCTCACTTTATCACTTCTATGGGGACAATCTCTAAACATATGATCTCCCTTACAACCCTAACATTGAATAGGTGGTTGCCTTAGCCTTTTCCCACCTATCTCAATCATTCTAGGCTCTCTAGAAGTTGGTTGTCCCTCAGGTCTGTTTATGAAGAATGGTGGATTACTGCCCTTCTTCCTCTATTCCATCTTGAATTTATTCTTGTCTTCCCAAGATTTTTGGAAAGTTGGCTTTCCTTTATGTTGATGATATAGACATTTAGCTCACCTTATGGTGTAATATCCCCAAGATGAACCCAATTGTAAATGTAAATGCAAATGTACTTAATTTGGTGATCTGTTTGATATCATTTTTTGTATGTACCTTCATGGCATAGTGCGCACATGTACTACGCAATAAAATGATGAAGTGTGCACATTCCATGATACCGCGCGCAACATCATAAGTGCACGTGACATTGAGGCCAGTGAGCCTTTAGGTATATGCTATGTTTTATAGGTCGATGAGCTAGTTATTATAAGATAGGATGCTTTTGTTTTGATTAGGATGGAGAGCCTAGATGTTGAAGGCCAATGCACCTTTTTTTTATATGTCTCATAATTAATATAAAATACATCGTTGCGCCTAGACCGACCATGATAAAAGAGATGGGGGACTAAACTCCACTAGTTAGGGAAAGGGATGGCCAAAAGTTAAGGAAAAAGGATAAGCTAGGGAGCTTAAGCCAAAAAGGAATATTATATTAATATTTCTTAAAACATAAAGTATGGATAATTATTTTATCATAAGTTCTAAAGTTGGGGACAAGTGGGCCAAAGTAGATCCCAACATGACAAGTGTTAAGTTGGGGACATGCATACATATTGTTGGGACTTAGTTCATTTCCTATCATTCTTTTCATCATTCTTCCCATCATTCCTTCTAGCATTCAGTCATCCAGTCAATCATCCATGAGTATGCACACACCCATTGAGCTACCTTTCGTATCTTCATGACTGTATCTGAACCTATATCCATGGCCATTTCGGGAGGGTATATTTGGTTATCTTGGGAGATGGATTGAAGAAGCGGGTTGTGAGGCCCGTGAGATATTGAAGAGGTGGGTTTTCAGGCTTGTGAGAAATTATCTGAGCGAGAGAATTTTTGGGAATTGATTTCCTAAAGGTGCTAAACTGCACCTACAGTGCTCTGAAACTTCTTGTCCGGCTTGTTGTTGAAGCCCGGAAAGGAAGTGGGGTAGCTGAAGGACTGTTGAGAAAAGAAGGGGCACACTCCCTTGGTAGGACAAGCATGTGGGGAATGAGGGACTGTAAGCTATTAGTTTGAGTTGGCACCTATGATGGAGTCTTTCATGTTGTCTATGAGACTTTATCCTGTTTAGGAAATCCCTTTACCCGGGTGGAGTTTAGTCCCATCTTAGGGGTGAATCACTGTTGAGAGTGATGAACCGTGTGGTCTATGGATGGGAGGTTCGTGGAAGGTATGCACACAGTTGGTGACATTCTTACCAAGATAAGTGCCAATTGTGTCATAAATTTACATGTTGCATTGTTATTTACGTGCTTATTTTTATGAGTTATCATATGTGAGGTTATAACTGTGTTTATTTTTATGGGTATTTCCTGTATATGCTGCATGTATATGTTACTATTATTTCAGTGTGAATCTGTGTATTTACAGATGTATTTTCCTGTTTAAGTTTTACATATGTATGCTTCCGCAAGAATTTTGTGTGCATATGTATTTTAATTACATACAGTTCAAAACATTTATGTGGCATAGATCAGTATGATGTTGCGTATGTTACAGTATGTTCCACAGAGAGAACAAGAGTGTTCTTTGTAGTAGCGTGGCCCAGCATGGGTGGTCGGGGATGTTACAATATGGTATCAGAGCTTCAGTTTCAACACTGATCCTGGATGGGTCGAACAAGTTGAGCTGACGTGAAATTTCACAAAGGATTTATTTCGAAGTGGCCAAATTTTGAGTTGAAAAGTGTCCACGGTAAATTTAGAAACAATGATGCGGAATTGGGAAAAGCCCCAATTTATGTTTGTTAAATTCATGGGAAAATTGAGAAATTCGGCCATGTCATGAGATATTATTGATTTAATATATTTTCTAGCAAATTCAGACCTGGAAGTGGTTGAATTTGAAGTTACAATGAAGCCATGACGAATGGAGCGAGATTAGTAAATAAAATCCCCAATTCATGAATTGCTTTTGGGTAAATTCGTTCCAGAAATGTCAACCACAGTGAATTTTTGTTGCAGAGGTTGAACTGGTGTTATCAGGGTGAAATTTAACTAATTTCATAGTTACTGAATGTTTAGGGTAAATTGGAGAAAAATTTAAGCAAAAGCCCCAATTTCTGTAGCGGAATTCACAAGGAATCGATGCGCATAAACGTGAGAGTGCACATTTGGGCGCACTAAAAATGCATGTGGTGGAGTGAAAAGCTTGTGATACGTAAAAATTCATCACTGTGTGAAAAAAATTTAGCGTGTGGGTGCGCGCGAAAAAAATTTGGTACCGCGCGGAAAAATGTTGGTGTGCGGGTGTGCATGCTAAATTTGGGCATCGCGCAGAAAGATGTTGGTGTGTGGTTGTGCACGCTAAATTTAGAATTGCATGGTGTGCATACACATAATAAGGTGCATGTATTGTACACACATATTAATGGGGCACATGGTCTGCGCATTATTGGCAGAGCGCAAAAGAGTTTGGTTGGTGCATGCACAATGTGAGTATATGTTGTCACACGACAATTTAGTTAATGGTGCGCGCAAAGTATTGGTGCGCGGTGGGGGTGTACTTAAATTTTGCATGATGCAGTGCGTCGAGTGAAATGTGCACATAATATCAATGCATGATACAAAAACTATGTGCAATAAGTATCGGTGCGATAACCAAAACTACGCGCGGTGGATATTGGCACATGACATAAAAGTAGTGCGCGCAAGTTATTGGCACGAAAGAGAAGTGATACATAGTGGTTTTAAAGTGTGTGAGTCATGAATTACCTTGTTTTGTTGATGCACATGGTAAATATGGGTTACAGGTTGAAATTTGTGCACGCGAAGTTGTTTGGAGGATGAATAACAGCAGAAAACCAATGATTTTCTGCGACGTTTTATATCATTTGAATGTCATACTTTTGCAATGTGTTTTTGAGGGCCCTAAGAGCGTTTTTAGCAACTCAAAAACCATGAGAAAGAGGTGTACCAAAGGTGCACTTTGTCTTTGTAGCTCAAATAAAAGAGCTCGGAGAGAGCTTTCTAATGGTGTAAATGGTTCATCAAATAGAGATTTTATGAGAAAGTTACAGCTTAAATAGTGAAGGGTAAATTTTAAGACCCAACTAACTTCAAAGAGCCATAACTTTCTGCTCTAGAATCAGATTAAGGCGCAGGAGTAGTCAATGGAAATATATTGAGGCATAGAAGATAGTCCTAGAGCTGAATTAAATTTTTGGGCATGTTAAAGATGTTTAATATGGCAAACAAGGTACCTATATCAGTCTAGACCAAAAACACAAATTGGCCTAGAACTTCAGCAGGTTGTAACTAGCAGACCAGAACCCAGAATGAACTGAAACTTGGAAATAATGTCCATAATATGTTTATGCAGAAACCCAATTGAGATCATATGAAAATTTCAATGGAGTAGGTGTTAAAATGCATAATTACAACTCAAAGTTGCACTAAGTGGAAGTATGAATAGAAAAGTTAATGGGTAAATTTCAAATAACCATAACTTTCTGCTCAAGACTCAGAATTGAGCATGGGAGTAGGCATTGGAAAGGTATTGGATAGAAGAATATAATTATCCACCCACAAAATTGATCTGGGAATTCAAATTTTCAGGAAATCAGACGAAAGGATTCTGATATATTATTGAACCAAAATGGTTCATATTTTTTATAAAATTATTGAAAGAGTTAACCTGACAAAGTTTTGTTGGCTGCACATTTTGCAGAGTTAACAACAACTAGATCATATCAAGATCAGTGCAGAGTCCATATGAATGGAAGAGGAATAGGAGACTTACAGTCAGGAGGATGAGATTATAGGGATGGATGTCCATTTGGGCATTGAAGGAACAAACTCCAATGGACATGGAGGAGAAAAGGATGAAAACATGAATATGGAAGAGACCATTAAACAATTACACAAGGATTTCCAAAGACATAAAGATTATAATGAAAGGATTATGAGAGCCAAGGAGAAGCAATATGACTTCAACATGAAGTTATTAGAGAGCTTGAACAGAATAGAAAATAAATTGGATAAGGAGAGTGGCTCAAGCAAATCGGGAAGTCACAAGTCTCATGATGAGAAAAGAAAAGCAAGAAGTGTTATCAAGCATCACCATCACTCCCCAAGGCATTCCAATAAGAGGGAACACAACAACTCAAGTCCATCCCCTATCAAGAAGAATAAGGGGTCTGGGGTGGATGAGCTATGAGGAGAAATGAACAAAATCAAACCTCCTACATTTGATGGTGAGCACAAGAAGGATGAAGATCCAAAGACATGGTTGTTAGGGATGAGAAAGTATTTTCAATTGCGTAAGTATTCCTCTCATGCAGAAGGTAGAATTGTTATCTATCAACTCAAGGAAAATGCATCCATGTGGTGCGATCATCTTGTGCAGGTGCAACACATTAAAGAGAAAGGTGTTACTTGGTGGGAATTCAAGAAGTATTTTGAGAATAAATACTTGACTAAGAGCTACTATGAAAAGAAAATGAAAGAGTTCTTTGAACTCAAGCTTGGGAGTATGACCATTGATCAATCTGAGAGAAGTTTTTTAGAACTGTTGAAGTATGTCTCTTTCATCAAGGATGAGACAGTGAAGATTCAAATTTATTTGAGTGGATTGCCACATTTATCAGTGACAAAATACATTATGATTATCCAAAGACATTGGAGCAGACCATAAGGCGAGCTAAATGCCTATATGATCAGCAAAAAACAAGGCCAAATTTCCAAAAATCTTGGGAAGACAAAAATAAGTTCAAGATGGATCAGAGGAAGAAGATATCTAAGCCTCCATTCTTCAGAAATAATCCTCAGGTAGAACCAACTTCTAGAGAAACTAGAACGATTGAGGCAGGAGGTCAAAAGCCAAGGTAGCCACCTATTCAATGTTGGGGTTGTAAAGGAGATCATATGTTCAAAGATTGTCCTCACAGAGGTGAAAAGGGGAGAACTGTTCACAATGTACAACAAGCTGAAACAGTGGAGGACATGGACAAAAATATACCAATGATTTATGAAGCCCTGGACAACAAGAAATAAGAGTATCAGTCACATATTATTGAAGTGGAAGATATTATCAACAACCAAACCATTGCTATTTTAATTTATTCAAGATCTAGTCATAGTTATATAGATCCTAAGATAGTGGAAAGTTTGCATTTGCCAAGAAGAAAGCATGGAAAATCTTGGTTGGTGCAACTAGCTACAGGAGCCAAAAGAAAAGTTAATGAGATGGTTAAGTCATGTCGTATGGACATGAATGGAATGAACACTACGGAGGATTTGAACATCTTACCTTTAGGTTCCTATGACTGCCTAATTGGAACAGATTGGTTGGACCAGAATCGTGCCATCTTAGACTGTCATAACAAAGTATTTAATTGCTTGGATGAGGAAGGGAAACTAAAGAAAGTGCAGGGAATTCCCAGGGAAGTAACCCTCAGAGAAATTTCAGCATTGCAGCTGAAGAAATGTTACAGAAAAGGGTGTCAAATATTTGCAGCACATATAGAAGAGACACCTAAAGATAAGGTGCCAAATTTCGAAGATCGTGAAATCTTGGAAGAATTTGAAGATGTGTTCAAGGAAGTACCAGGACTATCCCCAAAGAGAGATATTGAGTTCTCTATAAGTTTAATGCTTGGATCATCTCTAGTGTCAAAGACTCCTTACAGAATGAGTACACCAGAGCTGAAGTTGTTGCAAATGCATCTTGAAGAAATTTTGAAGAAGGGGTATATATGCCCAAGAATGTCACCTTGGGGTGCCCCAGTCTTGTTCATGAAGAAGAAGGATGGGACATTAATATTGTGCATTGATTTTAGATAGTTGAATAAAGTGACAGTAAAGAATAAATATCCTTTTCCAAGGATTGACAATCTCTTTGATCAATTGAAGGATGCAAAGATATTTTCAAAGATAGATCTCAGGTCAGGATACCATCAGGTAAGGATTAAAGAGGAAGATATCAGCAAGACTGCCCTTAGGACAAGGTATGGTCATTATGTGTTCACAGTGGTGCCATTCAGGTTGTCAAATGCACCAGTTGTTGTCATGTGCTTAATGAATGGTGTTTTCCAAGAATATTTAGACAAGTTTGTCATTGTCTTTTTGGATGACATCCTTGTATATTCTAAGTCAGAAGAAGAGCATGAACATCATTTGAGGATGGTTTTGCAAGTATTAAGAGAGCATTTGTTGTATGCCAAATTGAGCAAGTTCTCATTTTATCAGAAACAAATTCATTATTTAGGACATATCATTTCAAAGGATGGGATAACAGTGGATCCTAAGAAGATAGAAGACATTAGAGAATGGTCAATCCCAAAGAATGTGATAGAGGTCAGATCATTCATGGGTCTTACAAGATACTACAGGAGATTTATTGAAGGATTCACAAAGATAACACACCCAATAACTTCCTTGCAAAGAAAAGGTGTGAAGTTTCAGTGGACATTGGATTGTGAAAAGAGTTTCCAACACTTGAAACCATTTTTAACAAGTGCTCCAATACTAAGGATTGCAGACCCAAATGAAGACTTCATTGTATGCACAGATGCCTGTAAAGAAGGAATTGGTGGAGTCCTCAGTCAAAATGGGTTTGTTATATGTTATGAATCAAGGAAGTTGAAGGAGCATGAAATAAACTATACCACTCATGATTTGGAGTTGGCATCCATAGTGCATGCCTTGTGGAAATGGAGACACTACCTCATGGGGAAAAGGTTTGAGATAAGAATAGACCATAATGGTCTGAAATATTTATTTGATCAACCAACTCTAAATGTTAGGCAAACCAGATGGTTAGAATTTCTGAGTGAATATGAATTTGATATAAATCATATCAAGGGAAAAGAGAACAAAGTGGTTGATGCACTCAGCAGAAGAGAACATGAATTTCATTCTACAGCCATTAGCTTGTACCAATCACATTTAAAATATAGAATTACAGAGGCTGCAAAATCAGATTTGCAATACAAGGAATTAGTGGAAAAATTACAGCAAGGTATTTTGCAGCAAAAAATTGAACATTACAAGCTAGATAATGATGAAATTCTCAGGTACAGGGGAAGAATTTATGTACCAAATTCTCAGGAATTGAAAATTTTGATATTAAGAGAAATGAATAATCTGCCTTATGATGGGCACCCAGGATATCAGAAAACTATTGCAGTTGTCAAGAGCCAATATTATTGGCCAGGCATGAAGAAAGAGGTTGTTGATTTTATTGCCAGATGTTTGGAATGTCAAAAATTAAAGGCTGTGCATAGACACCCAGTTGGTTTGCTACAGCCATTACCCATTCCTGAGTGGAAATGGAAGTTGTAACAATAGATTTCATCACTAAAATTCCCAGAACAAACAAGAAACATGATTATATCATGGTAGTGGTGGATAAGCTTACTAAAGTTCCCCATTTTATTCCAGTTAAGCTCACTCACAAGGAAGCGAACATTGTTGATGTTTATATGAGATAAATTGCTAGATTACATGGAATACCCAAGACAATTGTGTCTGACAGAGATCCAAAATTTACCTCAAAAGTTTGGAAAGGATTATTTAATGGATTTGGAACAAATTTGAATTTTAGTACAGCTTATCATACAGAATTAGATGGGAAAATAGAGAGAGTGAATCAAGTGATTGAGGATATGTTAAGGATGTATGTGATGGATAAACCATCAAAATGGGAAGACTACCTACACTTGGTAGAGTTTTCTTATAACAATGGGTACAAATCATCTCTAAAGATGAGCCCATTTGAGGCACTTTATAGAAGAGAGTGCAACACACCAGTAAGTTGGGATAACCCAGCAGACAGAGTAGTGGTTGGGCCAGATTTTCTTAGGGAAATGGAGGAGAAAATGATAAAAAAATAAAAAAAAATTAAAGGTTGCCCAAGACAGATATTAAAGATATGATGATAATGGTAGAGCTCATAGGGAATTTAAAGTGGGTGACCATGTATTCTTGAAATTTAAGGCCAACAGAAGTTCCCTGAAGTTGGGAAATTGTTCAAAGTTGGCAGCTTGCTATTGTGGGCCATTTGAAATCCTAGAGAGGATTGGTCTAGTTTATTATATGATTGTGTTGCATGCATCTATGTATGTTCATAATGTACTCCATGTATCATTACTCAAGAAATATATACCTGATGTTAATCATGTTATTGATTGGAATGTGATTCAAGTGAAGCAAGAAAGCGCTTTTCAAGTGCATCTGGTACAAATTCTGGATCGGAAAATCAAACAGCCCTGGAACCGAGCCATAGGGCTTGTAAAGGTCCAATGGATCTGGTATGGTCCTGAGGATGCTACTTGGGAGCATGAGGATGCAATGTGGGCAGAATACCCGCATCTTTTTTAGTATGTTTGAAATTTTGTTATATATGTGTACGTGATGCATTGAGGACAGTGCATAAATAAGGGGAGGGGATTGTAATATCCCCAGGACGAACCCAATTGTAAATGTAAATGCAAATGTAATTAAGTGGGTGAGCTTTTTGATATCATTTTTTGTATGTACCTTCATGGCATAGTGCGTGCATGTACTGCACAGTAAAATGATGAAATGTGCACATTCCAGGATACTGCGCGCAACATCTTAAGTGTGTGCGATATTGAGGCCAGCGAGCCTTTGTGTATATGCTATATTTTATAGGCTGGTGAGATTGTTATTATAAGCTAGGATGATTATGTTTTGATTAGGCCGGAGAGCCTATATGTTGAAGGTCAGTGCGCCTATTTTGTATATGTCTCATAATTAATATAAAATACATCGTTGCACCCAGACTTACCACGATAAAAGAGATGGGGGACTAAACTCCACTAGTTAGGGAAAGGGAGGGACAAAATTTAAGGAAATGGGAGAAGCTAGGGAGATTAAGCCAAAAAGGAATATTATATTAATATTTCTTAAAACATAAAGTATGGATAATTATTTTATCCTAAGTTCTAAAGTTGGGGACAAGTGGGCCAAAGTGGCTCCCAACATAACAAGTGTCAAGTTGGGGACATGAATACATATTGTTGGGACTTAGTTCATTTCCTATCATTATTTTCATCATCTTTTCCATCATTCTTCCCATCATTCCTTCCATATTTCAGTCATCTAGTCAATCATCCATGAGCATGCACACACCCATTGAGCTACCTTTCGTATCTTCATGATTGTACATGAACCTATATACAGGGCCATTTTGGGAGGGTGTAGTGGATTAGCTTGGGAGATGGATTGAAGAAGTGGGTTGTCATGCCCATGGGATATTGAAGAGGCGGGTTGTCAGGCCTATGAGAAATTCTTTGAGTGAGAGAATTGTTGGGAATTGATTTCCTAAAGGTGCTACATTGCAACTACAGTGCTCTAAGACTTCTTGTCCGGCCTTTTGCTAAATCCTGGAAAGGAAGTGGGGCAGTCGAAGGACTTTTGAGCAGAGAAGGGGCACACTTCTTGGGTGGGACAGGCATGTGGGGAATGAGGGACTGTCAGTTGTTAGTTTGAGTTGGCACCTGTGACGGAGTCTTTCCTGTTGTCTATGAGACTTTAGCTTGGTTAGGAAATCCCTTTACCTGGGTGGAGTTTAGTCCTAGGTCAGGGGTGACTCACTGTTTAGAGTGATGAACAGTGTGATCTAAGGATGGGAGGTTCGTGGAAGGTATGCATGCAATTGGTGACATTCTTACCAAGATAAGTGCCAATTGTGTGATGAATTTACATGTTGCATTGTTATTTACATGCTTATTTTATGAGTTATCATATGTGCAATTATAACTGTGTTTATTTTTATCGGTATTTCATGTATATGATACATGTATATGTTACTGTTATTTCAGTGTGAATCTGTGTAATTACAGATGTATTTTCCTATTTATGTTTTATATATGTATGCTTCCACAAGAATTATGTGTGCATATGTATTTTAATTGAATGCAATTCGAAAAATTTATGTGGTATACCTCGGTATGATGTTGGGTATGTTACAGTATGTTCCACAGAGAGAACAAGAGTTTTCTCTGTAGTTGTGTGGCCCAACATGGGTGTTCAAGGACGTTAGAGACCCTCTCTTCTAATGTCTTGGGATAATCATATTGAATCTTGTCATTGATGAAATATGCCAGTCCGCTCAAATACCTATGAATCTTAATTGTCTCATCCTTCATGAAGGAGACATACTTCAACATTTTCAAAAACCTTCTCTCATATTTGTCAATGGACATACTTCCAAGCTTGAGTTCAAAGAACTCCTTCATTTTCTTGTCATAATATCTCTTAGTCAAGTATTTCCTTTCAAAATACTTTTTGAATTCCTTTCAAGTAACATTTTTCTCTTTAATGTGTTGCACCTGCATAAGTTGATCCCACCACATGGATGCCTTTCCCTTGAGTTTATAGATAGAAATTATTCTTTCTGCATGTGAAAAATAACTATGAAATTGGAAGTACTTTCTCATGCCTAGCAACCATGTCTCGACATCTTCATCCTTCTTGTGCTCACCATCAAATGTAGGAGGTTTGATCTTGTTCATTTCTCCTCGCAGTTCATCCACACCATACCTCCTTGGATGCTTCCTGACAGGGGATGGACTTGAGCTACTGTGTGATATCCTATTGGAATGACTTGGGAGTGATGGTGATGTCTTCTACCACTCCTTGATCTTCCTTTCTCCTCAAGAGACCTATGGCTTCCTGATTTGCTTGAGCCATTCTCCTTATCTACTCTATATTCAATTTTATATTGGCTATGCATTAACTTCATGTTTAATTCTTCCTGCTGCTCCCTGGCTTTAATAAGCCTTTCATTATCATCCTTGTGACTTTGGACATCTTTCTGTAAATTTCTAATGGTCTCTAACATATTCATGTTTTCAACCTTCCCTTCTCTATGTCCATTGGAGTTTGTTCCTACAATACCCAAATGGATATCCATTCCTCTGATCTCATATTCCTGGATATAAGACTCATGTGCATCTTCCATCCTCTACACTATGTTGATCCTGATCTTCTCTAGTTTTTGTTAACTCTGCAAAATGTGTAGCCAACAGAACTTTGTCAGGCTAACTGACTCAACAATTTCATGAAAAAATGAACCATTCTGGATCAATAATATATCATATTTCTTTCTTCTGATTTTTTGAAAAATTGACTATTCAGCTCAAATTTCTGGGTAAGCAGTTATTTTCTGTCATCCAAGTTCATTCCAATGACTGCTCCCTTGCTCAATTCTGAGTCTTGAGCTAAAAGTTATTGATAACTAAACAATTTGTCTTTGAAAAAAAATAATTCGACACTAGCGCTCTTTTATTCCAACTGATGTCTCATGTGACCAAGGGCTATGTCCAAGCGCTCAGCAGATATGCGCTCATCCAGGGCTTCGAGACTTCGGGTGTAACATCCATGTTTCCCCCAGCTTGTAATTAATCATAAAATAGGATTACGATGCTAAGGCATGTGAATAGTGTAAATGTATTATTGTTTGAGTTGTCAATAACTAATTGTAGGGGTGAAGCCTTGAAAGTACTATCCATGATATCACTAGAGGAAAGAATGTGAAAACTATAAAAGAGGGCTCATTATATCAAATAACCCCAAATTTCCCTTGATGGGGGTAATAAATCTCCTTCAAATCCCAAGGAGAGAAACCAATTAATGAAGAAGGGACCAATGGTTGAAATATCAACCACTCTCATGAATGGAAGCATGGTCTAACTGCAGAATGTCAGCCCAAAGTACCACTGGGTATGACAGACCAAGATTACCTGAGTTCACTTCTGACAGAAGGAACAGGATGGGTCGAGAACCATCCTGGGGAAAAGATATAAGAAAATTGGTAAGGAGAATGTGGAAGCTCTCTAGAAGATGAGGAATAGAAGGCCGCGAGCTTGATGTCAAGTGAGCATCTGATAAACCTCACCCAGGGCCATAAAAGAGAAGGGAATATCTTAAAGTTTGCAGAGAACAGAACCCAAGCGGAAGCTGAAATAGAGAAAGAATCCTTGAGAACTGTGAGAGTTCCCTAGTGATATCATGGCTTGGCACAAGGGTGGCCAGAGTGCTAAGAATGAATGCCTTTGATCCTATGGTCAGGTAGAAGATGAACACCCACAGTTAGTTAGTTGTCTACCACCTGTAATAGATAAGTAATTGCATATCTTGTGTATTTAAGCAGTACTGTGAATTAAATTTGGATATCCTATGAATGTTGCAGGGATGGATATGTTTTCTTAATGATTTATAATGTACCCTTTTTGTGTCTACTTGATTGTATAATTAGGAAAGTAGGAAATTGTATGAAATGGACATGTTTTTATACTCGTAAATGCTTGTGTCCTGTGGTGGATTAAGCCAGAGCCACAAACTGCGAGTTCGTCGACCGTGGGAATAGCTTCATGTATGCATGTCGACCCTCCTAGTTGTTCTAAGTCCCTTGGAGGATGGAGTTTTTTAAGCTCAGGAAAGGTAGTGAAGATATGCATAGGCTCTCTGTGAGGCAAGAAGAGACCAAGAATCACTTAAGTTCTAGACTTGATGAAGGAGCGCAAGAGTGTTGCGGAAGACCCTTCTAAGTGTTAAGTTCAGGAGAAAGAGCGCAATGCTCTTAAATCCTTCATAAATAACGAAGATTAGGAAGGATAGTGAGATGCAAGTATAGAAAGGGCATATCCTTTCATTTGAAATACAAACGGATGAGACCTTTCGGGAGGATCCAAGGTCTGTCACAACCGCTAGATTAGAAGATGGAGCACAGGCATTAATGCCTTGATTCCTTCAGTCTTCGCAAGATCGACGAATGTTGGTAATAATCATGAAGGGGATGGATCCTCTGAAACCCGAAGTTGTGATGTGATCTAGACCATCGATCCAAGGATCTATTGGGACCCACCTTGACCGACAGATCTATGAGTGCAGAGTTCGCGCGACAGGATAATCACGCATTGGTGTGATTAAACTTATGAAACCCAAAGTTGCAATGTGACCTAGACCATTGGATAGAGGAAGGTATTGGACCGTCGATCTGACGCAAGCATATTAACACAAGGAATACGTGGGAATTCAAAATTCCCTAAGGACCAAGCTCAGAAGAGAGTAGCGCTTTTCAGAACCATAGATGAGGTCCAAGAGGCGAACTTGTTTCAAGTTCATAAGCTCAGAAGGGAAGCGGAAGTTGAGACCCATACATCAAGGCTCACAGGAAGTAAATTAAAGGTAGGGACCTTCAAAAAATCTGAAATATTTCAAGTCAGGGAAGAAAGAGAAATCTCAGGAGGAGGATAAAAAATGACCATTGGATCGAGCACTGTGAAATATCTGGACCGCTAGGATCCATGCCTAGACAATTATAAGAGAACGCAGGAGGATATCATATCTGGATCGTCAGATCTAAGTGCGAGGACCAATAGTCGTTGGATCCCAAGGAAAGTGCATAAGGCCTAACCCTTTGAAATTGCGTAGGAGAGTGGACTTGCGAAGTTCTGAAGTCAATTGGAACCGTCCAACATCAAGGTTGATACATGGCGTAAGATCCACAACTTTAGAGGTTTGTGGACAAGGAGGAAGAAAAACAACTGAAGTAAATCCTGGTCATTGATCGCCAAGGGATATGTGTCAGGAGATCGTGTATTTTGGGTAAAATCACTCTAAGGAAATGGGTGCATAAGAGTTAAAACTCTCGAAGCTCAGAGAGCCGAAGAGATGAAGCGTCGAAGTACCGAAGAGTCGAAGCATCAAAGGGTCGAAGCGCTGAAGCACCAAAGTGTCGAAGGGTCGAAGAGCCGAAGAGCAGAAGGTCTCTAATCTATTAGATCCAGAGAGACACGTGGTGATATATCACAAGCTTTGGGTAAATTGAATTGAAGTTTCAATTGAGAATTGTGATTCCCAAACCCCGAAGACCTAAAATGAATCTGGACCGCCAGATCCAGAGGGATGCGTGGTGACAGATCATGGACTCCAGAGAAATTTGTTCGAGAGTTTTCAGTTGATATTTGAGACTCCCGAAGTCTGGAGAGCCGAAGTAAATCTCAACCGTCTGATCATCCAAAGTAGATCTCAATCGTCATATCATCCATAGTAAATCTCAAGTGTCGGATTGTCTGAGGTGAATCTAGACCGTCTGATCCAAAAGAGACGTGACGTAGATCAGTGGATTTCGAGTAAAGTCTTGAAGTAATTCATAGCCATCAGATCAAGAGGATAGGTGGCATAAATCTGTAGATTTCAGGTAAAGACCTGAAGCAAGCCTCAATCGTTTGAATCAAGTGGACATGCGGCAGGAATCCACTTACTTTGAGGGGAAGTGAAATTTGATATTTGAGATCTCAAAAGTCCGAAGACCCGAAGGAAATCGCAACCATTGATCGAGTAAAGGGGCCGCAGGACCGTTGATCTAGTTGAAAGGTCAAACCCCCAAAGTAAAGGCATATCCATTGATTGAGAAGAACATGTGTCCACAAATTGTTGACTCCAAAAGATTGACTTATGGAAGAAAGGAAAGTTTGATACATGAGAATTCCAAAGTCTGGAATTCTAAAACAAATCATAGTCATTGATTTGCAAGAGGTCAAATCTGATCCAAAACTTTGAAAGGGATAGATCTGAGTCGTCAGTTTAGAGGCATCATCAATATTATGAGATCGACAGTCCTGTAGCATTGTCAGGATCAGAGATGTGTGAACTTTAAAAAGTTGAGGGCGGGCCGCAATCCAAACCACAGTTTTGAAAAAAGGACATGTGGAGGCTTGAGGAGAATTGCAGGCCGAAAGGTAGTTTGGTTTCAAACTTCCTTTGGTCATTCCTGCAATTGTGTGTTTGCGTGAGGTTATCGCCCAAGGTCACCTCAAGGAGGGGCTTATCAGAAAACGCGCTAGCACCCAAACTTAGATATTTCCCAAGTGTGAAGGGAAGGTCGCGAGTACCATTAGACCTGCACCTAGAAGTCGAAAGGGTCTGTGTTTAATTACGGAGAATTACCATCAGGGTCTCAGAGAGTCGTTGGCTTCAGAGATCCTTGACCGGGAGGTTGGAATGGTTACCTGACTTCCCAAATTAGAAACCATGGATGGAGAATCTGTCCTTTAAGAAAAGAGTAAAAATTTATGTGTCATCGTGGGTGTGTTACAAATTGGTATCAGAGCATGGTTACAACACTTGGCCTGCTTGGGTTCATGTACGAGTCACGTAAGAAGGTATTGTTATCTACATTTACTCCTTGAGGAGAAGGACTGCAGATTGAACCTGTGATTTTTGGAATTCTTGTTGAATTTCAGTAGAATAATTTCTTTATCCCTTTGTAAAATTGATAACTACTCTTACCAGAGTAGGAATATGATAATTAATATTTATAATAAGACTTGAATATGGATAGTTGAAAGTGGCAGGGTTCTCTCAAGAGCAGTTGAAGCCCAAAGGACGAATGATCTGGTGTTCGTAACACTACTTCTAAGCATGGGAAGTTGGAACTTTAGGCACTGATGATGGTAGATTATATAATGGTTAATACCTTTGTGGGCTTAAAGGAATCTGATAGGATCAGGTAGGATCCCTGGCAGTTATAGTTACTTCTCTATATTAAAATCAGAGTATATAACTCCTCATGACCAGAGAAAAGTGAGATGGGTAAAACCCTATGGATGCTAAGGAAAAAAGGTTTTCTTGCTAGACGTTGTCTCATAAAGAGGAAAGTGACCCAGGTTGGTTATTTCCTTGAGAAAATGCAACATCAATACGAGATATGACTGTGAGATTAGTCATGTAAGTGAATGAAATCTCAAACTAAAGGACACTAATGATGAAATTAAACTATCAATTGAATGCATGAGGTAAAAAGGTGCAAGAGATGCACCTACTTATACATGAATGTGTATGCATGATCATAAGGATGATTGGAAGATCCTTGGGAAAAGGATATAGAACCCTGATATGTCCATGTGTGTAAATGACATGGAAAAAGAGAAAACAATAAGCTAGCATGATGAATACTTATCTGTGTTTAATTATTCTTGAGTACATGGGTTTAATGCATTATGGAGATTCCTAATATGAAGCTTGATAGTAATACCAGTTAGGTATGAATGATATTAAACATGCAAGTGATGCACATGTATGATGTAATTTAACAAAACTAGAATATGTATGGATACATAATTTGGGTACATGACAAAGATGCATGTTTATATTCCTTATGGGATATTTGGTAAACTATTGAAGCTAACTCATGGTTGAGGCCATCACAAATAGTGATGGATATGAAATAAGAAAGTTGCATGCTGAAGGAGTTCCCTGTGGAGGAACTGTGTGAAGACTCTGTTAGGAAAACAAAGTCACAACCTTAATGACTACTGAGAATTAAGCAGTGAGCCACAAGATTATATGAATATATATATATATATATATATATATATATATATATATATATATATATATATATATACCAGAATCCTGGATTACATTTTGAAAAACATCATGTAATGAATAGAAGACTGATAATGAATCTTGACCATTCTGATAACCGAATGGTAACATGCAGGATGCACAGTTTCATGATTCATTATGGGCAAAATATTTTTCTATTAAATCATGATGATGTATCCTAAGAGTTAGGATGAGCCTAACCCAAGGCTGCTCAGGAAAAGAGAAGAAAGATCACAATAAGAATTAGATTGCATAAGTAAAGGGGGAGAAAAGGAGGAGCACTTTCCTCACCCTAAGAACCCTAAATTGTTTAACAGAGCCGTAGGATTAGAAGAGAAGTTATGGAAACCGATATAGTTGGTAAAAGGCAAGTAAACCCCCTGAGTATGATTAAATGAATAAATGAGTATGTTTAACTAAATAAGCTTGGTTGAAGCCATGATTAAGAAAACGCAGTGAGGCCTTAGAGATAACTCAACTGGACTGAAAAGTCCAAGGCGGTGTAGAAAGAGTTGGAAGAAGGGGAGAGTCCTCAATTCTTTCCTTGTTGAGTATTATGTTTTCTCTTGGATGAGAAATTTGGTACACTAATGAAAGTAAAAAGGTTTTGACACCATAGTGATAAGGATTGTATTGTTGAAGATACAATCGAAATATGTTTGTGTTGCACTTGTGGAAACATTTGAGGATAATGTGATGAAGTGCATAAAGATATGCTAGGAAATTTTGAAGATGTTTTATGAATTTGAATGTTATGATACATGCATTTGGTTTAATATTACAACTAATGTAATTGTGACTATGATGATGCATGCTATGTGTAGGAAGGAATTGGAGATATTGAGGAAGAAAGTTGCTAATGATGGGAAACCTCAAGCAAGGATGACTAGGAGAAGGTTTTGGTTGAAAGAGTGTTGACAGGGCAGTAAAATTCCCCATAAAGCACCGTTGATGAGGTAAAAAACATAAAGAGGGTGCTAGCAGCCAAGAACCGGTATAAAGATATTTATGCCTATGTGGCACAAGGTATGAAGGGATTGGGTAAGAATCTCTTTTGAAATGTTTTACAGTCTTAATGTTATGTATGGAACGTTGAAAGGAAGTTTTATGCCTTGGATACCCAAGTAGGGTATGATTTAGGAAGGAGAACCCGAATGATGGAGGACTGAACCTATGGTAGTAAAGACTGATTGTAATACTTGGAAGAATTCATGAACTGATATGTCATGAATGCATGGACCAATCAAGGAATGATTGGAAACAAAAGTGCTCATAGATAGCACGTTGCATGGAATTGCTTCCAGGAAATGCATGTTTTCATAAAGGATAGACAATGGATTTCCCATTGAGGAAGGAGGACCTTCCAACATTTCTACTTACATTGTATAAGTGTTAGAGAAAACCAAATTTGGGTGGCCATGAATAATGGCACCCTGTTTATTAATAAAGGAATAATGCTTAAAGGCATGCATGTGAAACTTTTGAGTCTCATATGTACTGATTTGGGATCGTGATCATCATGTAGCTGAAAGCATAGTGCTGCTATAAGAATGAAAGAAAATGAATAAGCCATGTGGTGAAGAGGTTGGTTAAATTCCAACACACCATGGCCAAGAACCTATCATAAAGTGTGACAAACTTGAAATCAATGCAAGGGTGCATTTGGTATGAATCTGGCCACGAATGTTGATGCATTCATTAAAATCAATTGATATCTGAATTACATTTTGAAAAAATTGGTAGGCTGAAATGATGGATAGGTAAGGGATGATTTATCATTTTGCTTGGTATCCTTGAATAGATGAAAATGAATTGGACTATTAGTATGCTTGACTTTGAAGAGGTAATGTGCATGAAAACTAACATTTTTTTTGGTTGAGGAATGGTGAAAGTGCAGGAAGAAAAGGAGTCTTGAATATGGCAGCGGTGTAATCCATAAGGAAGACAAAATGTGTCATTTGGAAATCTGCGGGTGACAAATTCACAAGAAAAAAAAATTGAATTTAAAATTTATGATGTCTCATGATTTTTTGTATACCTGTGATACAGGTAAAAAGGGAAAGATCTATGAAGAGAGTAGAGACGAGAAAATGATCTCTTAGGTTCAAGGGAGAACTGTGGGAAAGAGTATAATCTGATCRCATGAAATAGAGACTAATATTTTGTTTGGTTGTGTAAAGAATGAATTGTCGGGAGAAGGAGAGTAACCTCCGTCCCTATATATTATGGTACCAGAAGGAGAGTAACCTCTGTCCCTATCTATTATGGTACTAGGAGAAGGATATTAACCTTCATCCCTATCTATTACGGTACCGAGAGAAGGAGAGTAACCTTCACCCCTATCTATTATGGTGTCGGGAGAAGGAGAGTAACCTTTGTCCCTATCTATTACGGTGCTAGGAGAAGGAGAGTAACCTTCATCCCTATCTATTACGGTGTCAGGAGAAGGAGAGTAACCTTCATCCCTAACTTTAGCTAGGTCGGAAGGCTGTCAAGATGTAAAAGCATGAAAAATGGCTATTTTTGAGCCATCAGAACCCCATGGTAAGCCATGATCACCTAGAATATGTTTTGTTGAGGTAACACAAATCGGAGGGATGCCTCGACAGAGAACGTCTAGGGTAAATCTCGACTGTAAGACTCAATAGAGTCTCTATAATTATTTATGTGTGAGAAAACCTTGGCAAGGCAAGATGGATCACTTGAGGGACTGTATAGCAGAGAAGGGGATGCATAAGCCTGGGCCTGGAGGGTGAGTGACCACAAGGAAGAGGAGACCTTAATAGTTCGTGTAATATATTGATTGGGATCATGCGAACGATGGGTAGTCTTCCTGTGCGAGAAAACCTTGGAAAGGCAAGATGGATCACCCGAGGGACTATATAGAAAAGAAGGGGATGCATGAGCCTCAGCCTAGAATGTGAGTGACTGCAAGGAAGATGAAACCTTGATAGTTATTATAAACTATTGATGGGGATCATGCACCCAATGGGTATGTCAAGGAAAAACAATGATCTTGGATAAAAAGAAACCACGTGGATACAAATCCACAAACTGCGCAGATAATTATTGTGCTAAGATTAGAAAAAAAATTCCTATAAATTTTTATACAATGTTATCACATGAGACAATGATTAATATTCTTGTTGTCCAAGAATTATTGAAAGAAGGTGACAAATATTAAGGGTCTGAAACGGGACCTAATTAAGAAAGAAAGATCAAGATTTCTGAAACAACTGAATGGGAAAGTCTTGACAAGTATTTTGAGGAAGAACACCGAGGATGGTGTTCCTTTAAGGGGGGGGGGGTATTCTAACATCCCTGTTTCCCCCAGCTTGTAATTAATCATAAAATAATATTACCATGCTAAGACATGTGTACAGTGTAAATGTATTATTGTTTGAGTTGTCAATAAATGAATGTGGGGGTGAAGCCTTGAAAGTACTAGCCATGATATCACTAGAGGAAAGAATGTGAAAACTATAGGAGAGGGATCATTATATTAAATAACCCCAAATTTCCCTTGATGGGGGTAATAAATCTCCTTCGGATCCCAAGGAGAGAAACCAGTTAATGAAGAAAGGACTAGTGGTTGAATTATCAACCTCTCCCATGAATGGAAGCATGGTCTGACTGCATAATCTCAGCCCGAGGTACCACTGGGTATGACAGACCAAGCTAACCCAAGTTCCCTTCTAACAGAAGGAACAAGATGGGTCAGAACCATATTGGGGAAAAGATATAAGAAAATTGGTAAGGAGAATGTAGGAGATCTCCATAATATGAGGAAAAGAAGGCCACGAGATTGATGTCAAGTGAGCATCTGATAAACCTCGCCTAGGGCCATAATAGAGAAGGAAATATCTAAACGTTTGCAAAGAACAGAACCCGAGCGGAAGATGAAACAGAGAAATAATCCTTGAGAACTGCAAGAGTTCCCTGGTGATATCATGGCTTGGCATGGGGGTGGCCAGAGTGCTAAGAATGAATTCCTCTAATCATGTGGTCAGGTGGAAGGACGAACACCCATAATTAGTTAGTTGGATAGCACCTGTAATAGATAAGTAATCACATATTTTGTGGATTTAAGCGGTACTATGAATTAAAGTTGGATATCATATGAATGTTGCAGGGATGGATATGTTTGCTTAATGATTTACATTGTACCCTTTTTGTGTCTACTTCATTGTGTAATTAGGCAAGTAGGAAATTGTATGAATTGGATGTGTTTTTATACTCGTAAATTCTTGTATCCTATGGTGGCTTAAGCCAGAGCCACGAACTACAAGTTCGTCGACCGTGGGCATAGTTTCATGTATGCAGGTCGACCCTCCTAGTCGTTCTAAGTCCCTTAGAGGATGGAGTTTGTTAATCTTGGGAGAGGTAGTGCAGATATGCATAGGCTCTCTGCGAGGCAAGTAGAGACCGATAACCACTTAAGTTCTAGACTTGATGAAGGAACTCAAGAGTTGTGCGGAAGACCCTTCTAAGTGTTAAGTTCAGTAGAAAGAGCGCAATGCTCTTAAATCCTTCTTAACTGATGAAGCTCAGGAATGATAGTGAGATTAAAGTATCAAAAGGGAATATCCTTTCGTTTGAAAGATGATCGAACAAGACCTTTCGGGAGGATCCAAGGTTTGTCACGACCAATAGATTGGAAGAAGGAGTGCATTCGTTAACGCCTTGACTCCTTCAGTCTTCGCAAGATCGACGAATGTTGGTAATCATCGTCAAGGGGGTGGATCCTATTGTTACACATTATTCTCTTCATCCCTATGATTGTTAATGATGTACATATATATGTTGCCTTAAGAGGGGTCAGTGGCATGAGTTCCTGAAGAGAGAAGGGAGAAGAACTTTTCCTAAGAAAAGAAGTTGCATTTTCCCTTGTAAAAACCCTGTAAAAAAGGAAGTTCGCAGGTTTCTATATAGGCAGGGTGCGAGAATGCCTAATTCTCGTAGGTTGTACCATAGCTGGGTTGTGAGAGGTTTGTAGTTTGCATTATAGGCAGGGTGATAGAATGCTTACACGTGGGAAAAACGAGTGTTTTCTCGAATCTTCTAGAAGGAGAAACTTCCATGGTGAGATGGCATCCAAATGGTTTGGATCTTACTCGCTTTCATGATCTAGTGGGATCACCCTAACCTCCTCACCTTATCCTATTCAACTTATAAAAGGAGAGGCATTCTCATGGAGAAAGTTAGCTTTGGTTAGCTTTGGAGCTTTTGGGATTGGCTAAGTTGGATTTGGCTTGGAATTATTAGCTTGGTTAGAGTGGTTTTGAGTTTTGCCTGTGCTCTCAGAATTCTTGGAGTGAAAGTGTGTGGGGAATGAAGGATAGTTGGAAGGGACCTTACGACATCCAGGCCATGGTTGTAATCTCTCTTTCACATTTAATATGATACAGTAATATGATTCTTTCCTATAAAGCTTGTTGTGTTTTATTGTATGATTCCTTGATCACATACATAGGTTTATATTGAGTTTATGATATTACTATCACTTTGGTTGGTTTTGTTCTTTTGCAAGTCCATTATTGTATGAGCGTTGGAAAGGAGCTAGGATGGCGACGATGAGAGGAAGCAACATTTAAATGGTATGTCACCCATCCTTCTTTAGTTAGTAAATTCAATATTTAAAACTTAAGGAAAGCGTCATGTTCTGGTGTGTTTTTTTCTATATCTAGGTGTATCTAGGGATATCAGTTAGTGTTCGCACCTACCGATTAGTCCGATAAATAAATTGGTGACTCAAAGGAATACCATCATAATCTACTAACTCATAGGCCCCTTTTTCCAAAACTCGCCTAACGATATAAGGACCTCACCACATGGCTTCGAATTTTCCAGCTCCTAGCATATCTCGATCTTGTTCATAGAGGAGAACGAGATCTCCTTTGGAGAAAACGTGAGGCTTGACATGTTTTTTGTATTGGCCCTTGACACGTTTTTTTCTGAGCTTCTATGACTAGGGTAGCATCCCGTTGAGTTTCGTCTAATCGCATAAGATACAATAGATGTTCTTCCTTAGCAGAAGTGTTTGGTAGGAGTTCAAAAGCTAGTTTTAAAGAGGGTATCTCACATTCAATCAGGAGAATGGCTTCCAAACCATAGACTAATCAGAAAGGTGTAAACCCAGTAGCGAACTTGACGGATGTCCGGTAAGCCCACAATGCCGAAAACAACATTGTGTGCCAACTTGTTTTGTGAATCCCTATCATTCGTCGAAGCATAGTTATCAGAACTTTGTTAATTGCTTCGACTTGGTCGTTGGCTTGTGGGTAATAGGGCATTGAGTTTTCATGGAAAAGACCCAACTTTTCAGTAAGTTCCGGCATCATGAAGTTTCGAAAGTGGCTACCATGATCAGTCACGATAGCCTAGGGAACACCAAAACGAGCTATGATGTGATTAAAAATGAATAATGTTGTGGTCTTTCCAGTGTTTTCAAATGTCAGCATCGCCTCGGCCCATTTTGTAAAGTAATCTACGGCTACAATGATGTATCCATGCCCCTCAGCCGAGTGGGGGTGACATGTCATGAAATCGATGCCCCATTTCGCAAAGGGACCAATGGAGACCACAGGGTGAAGAGGAGCAGGATGCAAATGTATCTTGTTATTATAGGTCTGGCAAGCATGGCATTTTTGAACAGCGATTATGCAGTCGTTAAATAAAGAAGGCCAAAAATACCATGCTCGTAAGATCTTCTGGGCAATAGCATACCTAGACATATGACCACCACAGGATCTAGAATGGAAATCATTCAGAGCTCTCTCAACGTCATCGAAGGTGAGGCAGCGTCGAAAAATGGAGTCAATCCCCCAACGATAAAGAGTATCGTATTCGACGTCGATCGGTACTAGACAAAGTTGGCCGGAAAGTCCGGGTTTGGAGATATATAATGATATCACCATACCAAAGATCATCAGTGCTGATGAGGAAAATGGAGTCATCAGGTAATGAATCAGCTGCTACATTTTCCGTTTCAGAATAGGTAAAGTCTCATATCAACTCAGCAAACACTAAGGACTTCTTGGACTTGGCGCGTTCGAATTCCAAGTCAAACTCCTGGAGTATCACAATCCATTTGGAGTATTTTCCCCCTAGCAATTGACATGTGAGAATGTGTTGCATAGGGTTGCAGTTAGAAATCACTGAAGTCTTGCGCGAGAGGATATAGTTTTGGAAGCGTTGAATGGCTTGGACGGCTACCAAGGCCAGTTTTTCGACATGTAAATACTTGATTTCGGTAGGCGTTAGACTTCGACTCAAGTAGTAGATAACATGTTCGTCGTTAGCATCATCCTCTTGGACGAGAACCATACCAATGGTTTAATCTGAGGCAGCAAGGTAGAGGAAATAATCACGACTGTAATCGGGGGGAAAGAGAAGCGGAGCACGCGTTAGGGACAATTTCAAAGCTTCGACAGCATTGTTTTGGTGTGTTTTTTTCTAGATCTAGGTGGATTTAGGGAGATCAGTTAGTGTCTGCACCTACCGATTAGTTCAATAACACCTATGAAACCTGAAGCCACGATGTGATCTACACCATAGATCCAAGGATCTATCGAGACCCACCTTGACCGTCGGATCTGTGAGTGTGAATTTCGCACGACGGAAGAATCGCGGGTTGGTGCGATTAAACTCACAAACCCCGAAGTTGCAATGTGATTTGGATCATTGGATCGAGGAAGGTCGTGGACCGTCAATCCGACACGAGCATATTAACACAAGGAGTATGTGGTAATTCGAAATTCCCTAAGGACCAATCTCATAAGAGACTAGCTCTTTTCAGAAGTGCAGATCAGGTCCAAGAGGCGAACTTGTTTCAAGTTCGTAAGATCAGGAGGGAAGTGAAAATTGAGACTCATACATCAGGGCTCACAGGAAGTAAATAGAAGTTCAAGACCTTCGAAACATTTGAAATCTTCCAAGTCAGGGAATAAAGTGAAAGCTTGGGAGGAGGAGCAATAATAACCAGTGGATCGAGCACTGTGAAAGATCTGGACCGTTGGGATCCACGTCCAGATAATTATAAGAGCACGCAGGAGGAGATAAGAACTGGTCCATCAAATTTGAGCGCGAGGACCAACAGTCGTTGGATCCTAAGGAAAGTGCATGAGGCCTAACCCTTTGAAAGTGAATAGAAGAGTGGACTTGCAAAGTCCCGAAATTCAAAAGTCAATCGGAACCATCCAACGTCAGGGTTGATACGTGGCATAATATCCACAAATTCAGAGGTTTGTGGACAAGGAGGAGAAAAAACATCCAAAGTAAATCATGTTCGTTAATCGCCAGGGGATACGTGTCAGGAGATTGTGTATTTCAGGAAAAATCACTCCAGAGAAATGGGTGCATAAGAGTTGAAACTACCGAATCCCGGAGAGCCGGAGAACCGAAGCACCAAAGCGTCGAAGTATCGAAGAGTTGAAGCACCGAAGGGTCAGAGCGTCGAAGCGCCAAAAGGTCAAAGAGACGAAGAGCTAAAGGTCTCTGAACCATTAGACATAGAGAGACACATGGCTATAGATCATAAGCTTCGAGTAAATTGCATTGGAGTTTCAGTTGAGAATTGATATTCCCAAACCCTGAAGACCCGAAGTGAATCTAGACTGCCAGATCCAGAGGGATGCATGGAGACAGATCGTGAACTCTGGAGAAATATGTTCGAGATTATTCAGTGGACATTTGAGACTCCCAAAGTCTAGAGAGATGGAGAGTCGAATTAAATCTCAACCGTCCGATCATCCGAAGTAGTTCTCAGTCATTAGATCATCCAAAGTAAATCTCAAGCGTCTGATCATCCAAGGTGAATCTGGACCGTCTGATCCAAACGAGATGTGGCGTAGATTAGTAGATTTTGGGTAAAGTCCCGAAGTAATTCATAGCCATCAGATCAAGAGTATAGCCATCATATTTCGAGTAAATACCTAAAGAAATCCTCAACCATCCGATTCAAGTGGACACACAGCAAGAATCTGCTTACTTTGAGGGGAAGTGAAGTTTGATATTTGAGATCTAAAAAGTCCAGAGACCTAAAGGAAATATCGACCATTCATCGAGAAAAGGGGTCGGAGGACTATTTATCTAATTGAAAGTTCAAACCCCTGAAGCAGAGGTAGAGCAACTGATTGAGAAGGACAGGTGTCTCTAAATCATCGACTCTAAAATATTGACGTACGGAAGAAAGGAAAATTTGAGACTTGATAATTCTGAAGTCCAAAATTCTGAAACAAATCAAAGTATTTGATTTGAAAGAGGTCAGATCTTATTCGCAACTTTGAAATGGATAGATCTAAGTCGTCAATTCAGAGGCACCGTCAAGATCATGAGATCGACGGTCTCATACCATTGCAGGGATCGGAGATGCACAAAATTTAAAAATTTGAAGGCGTGACACAATCCAAACCATCGTTTTGAAGAAAGGACACTTGGAGGCTCGAGGAGAATTGCATGCGAAAAGGTCGTTTGGTTTCAAACCACCTTTGGTCATGCCCAAAATTGTGTGCTTGCGTGAGGTTATCACCCAAGGTCACCGCAAGAATGGGCTTATCATAAAATGGGCTAATGCCGAAAATCAGAGATTTCCCAAGCGCAAAGGGAAGGTCGCGAGTACCATTAGACCTACACCCAGAATTCGAAAGGGTTTTCTTTAATTATAGAGAGAGACCATCAAGGTCTCAGAGAATCGTTGGCTTTAGAATCGAAGATCCTTGACTGGGAGGTCAGACTGGTTACCTGAATTCCCAAATTAGAAACCATGGATGGAGAATTTGTCCTTTAAGAAAAGAGAAAATTTGTGTGCCCCGTCATGGGTGTGTTACATCGGGGCTCTGAAAATTTATGCTTTAGAATCTCCTGCTACTTCATGCCTTATCTCTCTCGAACATTGAATTGGTAAATCCTTTCATAGTACATATTCGGAGCTTCAGAACTTCAGAACTTCAAGCTTCGAAAGTTTTGACTACTTCACACATCGTTCCTTTCGAACGTTAAACTCGAAACTTCCCAGAGAAGATCTCCATATATTTTCACTTCGGAGGTTTTACCTTCATCATAGCATGTTTCCTCCAAACATCTAATTGGTGAACACCCAGAGTCTCATCAAGAACCACGCACCAGGGAGGTTTGCTACGTGGCAGAAATTTAGAGACGACATGTGGCTCAATCCGATGGGTGACATGTGTCAAGTTATAACTAGCA
This sequence comes from Picea engelmannii, assembly GCA_009831015.1. NCBI lineage: Eukaryota > Viridiplantae > Streptophyta > Pinopsida > Pinales > Pinaceae > Picea > Picea engelmannii. The sequence continues at coordinate 1,287,782 of ML779334.1, forward strand.
CGAACAGTCTTTGAAAAGCATAAAACATGATGACACATGGAAAGCATCAATTGGGTCCACGTCACCCTAGGTGACATCGGCAGGCCACGTCACTACGGTGGTTTGTGACTTTAGAACTTCAGGCTTCAGAGGATTCTTCTACAACATCCTTCAAAATTACCGAACACCAAACTTTCGAATAGGTGTTCCCCTGAGCTTCAAGACTTCCAAACTTCGGGCTTCAGAGGTTTTTGTTGTTGAAAACCAACCCACCCCCAAACTATTAGACACCAAAATTATGAACACTGGCTAATCTATGGACACGTGTCTCCGATTAATGGACAGTCTGGATTTGTTCCGGACATTGAAACTTCAGAGAAAATTTCACTCCACACAACCACAAACATATTTCCTCGAACACCGAACTGTTGAACCACTTGGGTAATCCAATGGTCTGCCTTCTCCCAAATGATCTACGGTGTATATCCACTCTGGGTCTCCGGAGCTTCGGGGCTTTTGCCTCCTTTTTGTCAAATCTTAAAAATTTTCGAAGCAATGAAGTTCGAAGGACTTGAAGGTTAACCATAGTGCTCCTTTCCTAGATCTGACGCCAGTGAAGGATCTTCCTTCTCCCGAACAGATCTGACGGCCCAAATCTAAACTTTGTGGCCCCAAAACCATGGTTACTGTTGTTTATTTCCTCTGCTTGATTTATCGAACACCTAAACTTCCTGAGCTTTCAAACACAACTAAGAATCTCTCTCAACGCCCTCTTGGCACTCATGGATGCTCTGAAACACGAATTTTGTCCATTTTGACAATAATTTCTTCTGAAACTTTTTCTTTAAATTCCACTTATATGGCCTATCCAGGCTCAGTGTTGAAAATCGAAGCTCTGATACCAATTTATAGCATCCTCGTCCACCCAAGCCAGGCCATGCTACTCCGTAAAACAAGTCTTATTATGCTATGATACCAATTTGTAGCATACCCAACCATAGACCAGTTGGGTTAGGCCACAAAGAAACTCTTTCGAAACATCATACATATAAACTTAACCAGACAGTTACACTATGCTAATACACATATTAATGAGGAAATAATAGTAAGCCTATACATACAACATATACAAGAAATACTCATAAATATAAGACATGTACAAATACACAGCATGCAATTGAGCACATAATTGATACTTATATTTTTATAGAATACCACCAACTACATGCAGACCTTCCATGAACCTCCCAGCCTTAGACCATGCTTCTCATCACTCTCAGCAATGGGTCACCCCTGAGCTAGGACTAAACTCCACCCGAGTAAAGGGATTACTAGGCTAGGATGAGACAACAGGAATTTACACAGTCAACCAGAAGGATTATATTCCAGGATCCAACTCACACTAACATCCTACAGCCTCTCATTCCCCACATGTTTTTTCCACCCCAAGAAGTGTTCCCCTTCTCTACTCAATAGTCCGTCAGCCCCACTTCCCTTCCAGGGATTCATAAATAGACCCGATAGGAATTCTTAGAGTACTATAGTTGCAGTTGAGATCCCTCTAGGAAATCCCTTCCCCAACAACCTCTCTCACCTAGAGAGAGTTTCTCACAGGCCTGACAACCTTCTTCTTCAATCCATCTACCAAGTCAGCCAACTACAAGCTCAGGTAAAACAAAAAAATAAAATAGGTAAGGGAAACAACCGCACTCAGATAAGGAACTCCATTGGAAGAAACAACAAATAGTTGTTGGCATAGGGGCAGACCCAGGGTTGAACACTTCAAAAGTGCACCAATAAAACCCTAACTATTGGCCCTTTTAGCAACACCTCCAAAGAATATGAAGTCTCACTTGAGGTAGACGCAGGGGTGGTTGCAGGACTCAAGTGTCTACAACCTAGCTGGGACACAAATCTATGATTACAACACTTAATAGAGCACTTAGCAGTTAATATTCATCAATATTTAACCTTTATTCACATTGTAGGTTGAAATCCTAGTTACAGAGAAGCGCAACATTCAACAATATCTAATACATCCAAGCAGCTAGAATATAGGATTAGATCAGATCTAGCATTCATTCACATTACTAGGCACTAAGTTATTGTATTAGATGCATCTAACATATATCATTTCACTAAGCATACATCACATCAATAACATAACAACTATAATGCACAAAGAAACCACAACACATGATATATGTGGTTAACTCCAGTGTGGGGCTACGTCCACCAACTCTTCTCTTCTTTATTGTGTTATTTCAATATTCTACAAGCACATAGCCATAAGAACCCACACCACATAGGGCAGGAGATCTGCGCGCACCTCGCCAGATCCTCCTTCCTCGAGCTAGGTTCAAGCACAAATCCTTCGTACAATTTGCACACAAGATTCTTACAATCACTTGCACTTAGCTCTACAAGTTCTTAACACACAGTATGCATGAAGCATCCATAATTGTTCGCACTTAGTTGATCAGCCACATTACACATCTAGGTCTCTCTTATCTACATCGCCTATTTTTCTATTTATACATTACAAAAGGGCCTAAACATGGGTAAACCCATGGGTCGACATCCCATACCCGTTACATAAACCCCAAACCCAAAAATTCCCTAAGAAGGGGCCGAGATCCTGCAATCTCTACTTTGCCTTTCACTTTGCCTTCGAACAGCCTGTCGAAGTCCCAAAATTGGTCAAGCATGAACAAGGTTCTCCAAAACTTGGTCAAGGGTCAACATGCCCCCAACACTCACTTGTGACTCATCCTGAATCACTCTGATCTGGGTAACTCTACCTCAAACTCTTCGAGATTGGATCGAGCTTCTTCGACCTGTTTCTTCTCTAGAGCCTCTTGCTCGGAAAACTCTTGAATGGCCTTCTCCATCACAGGTCCTTCCAAGATTTTTTCCACTGTGGTGACCACTTGTTCGAGTTCTGCACCCCTTCCTTCAATCTCCTAAAAAAGTATGCAAGTTGCATCCTGCACTGGCTGGATTCGTTGTGTCACTTCCGTGACCTTGCTCTAGATGGCATGAACTTGTTTCTGAACCATGTGTTGTTCCTAGGATCGTTTCATCCTCTCGACCACTGGTAGTGGCTTCAACTGTGCTTGTACCTTTGTTGCTTGTTTCTTGGCCTCCTGAAGCTATGACTCAAGTGTCCTTAGTTCAGGGTCCTCTACAAGGCACTCGTAAGTCTGCGCACTTCGACTACTGAGTTGTTTACCTTCTAAGGCCAATGCCTTGATTCTCTAGACTGCGCTTTGAGCAGTTTCTTCTCTCTAGTCTCACACTTCCTGGGGAGTGCTTGGCACTGCTTGTAACTCCAGTTCTACTATCCTTTGTTGGAGCTGCTGAATGGATTTAGAAATCTTCCCTACTTGTCTTTCCACTCGGTCTTCTTCCATCTATTCTAAGCCTGTCACAGAGTGAAGTGCTCTAGTGACTGCTTCTTTAACTCCAATCTTCTCTGGGGAGTAGTTGTTCCTTCTCCTTCTGGATCTGTGTTCTATCCTCTGCAAACTTGGCTTGGATGTCATATTTTTCCTGTTGCACAACCCGACGTTGTTCTCTCACTTCCTCTTTTTCTTTATGTAAGCCCTTTGTGGCCTATTCTTTTTCTTCATGAGCATGACAAAGGCAAGCTTCGATCGCATATTCTATTCGACGTAGCTGGGCAGGTTCATATCTAAACTCTGTTCCTTCTAATGATGGGGGCACAGTAGACACTGCGTGGTTGGAGTGGAGAGCTTGTTGTACCCCTTTCAGCTTTGCTTGAATTCTTTCATACCTGGTCTCTTGTTTGGCTTCATTGCATTGTAAGATATCTTCGGAGGTATCTGAGATAGCGGTGATGATGAAATCTATGTCATCCATCATTAGCACAGTCTTCATATGTAGTTTAGTAGCTTTTGAATTCTTCCACAACGTAGGTTTCATGGGGGAAAAATTTATTTTATTGGAGGTCTCAGCTTCATCAATAGGGTCCCTAGGTGGTGTTACTTCACCTTTTTTCTTCTTGTCTTCTTCTCCTTTGTCCGCTTCTTTGTCTACTTCGTCATCACCTCCCCCTCCAGGTGAGTCTGAAGCGGTCTCTTCTGATGTGTTGTTCAGGTCCTTTACCTCTTCCTTTTTATTCCTTCTGTTGTTGTTGGGTGCATCAAACTCTTCGTGACTAACCACTGGACTTCCGATGAGGTCAGGGTCTGACAGTTCTGCTTGGTCAACTGGTATAAGGAAATCTGTAGGCCATTCCTTAGTGATTTCTTCCATGTCCTCCTCTGTGAGTTTATAGTAACTTTGGAGCTCTTCTTTTGGTTCGTCTCTGTGCCCAGTGATATAAATGAAATGTCTATTTGCACGGAACTTCAAAAATGGTCTAAACCTGTGCAGGGTGTTCAGCATCATCCGAGGGAAAGACTCAATAGCTCTCTTCAACTGCAGGTAGTAGGTGTGGAACACCGCATTTGACTTCCATTGTTTTGCCATATCGCTCGAATACCAGAGACTGGTGAACTTTGCAACTAATGGTTCTGATGGATCAATCTCAGGGAATGTCACACCTTATGGCATTTCCAAAGCAATGAAAGTGATGAAGATCAGTATCCAACTGAAGTGGAACTCGTAGCCCTGATCCTGAGCTTCACGACAGTATTTCTCTAACTGGTTGACAAGGTAGCTCGCCCAGTTCATTTGTATCCCTTTCACACATTTTCCCGTGAGGTCAACAACGAACCCTGTGACCTGCGTGGGTCCATTATTCCTTACTATCTTACTAGTGATCAATTTCCATGCTAGGAAGACTGTGTCATTATGAATGGAAGCTACCTTGTAGCCTTGCTTCCCTTTCTCCACATCACCATAGGTATCTTTAACTTTTTGTGCCAGGGAACAATCTGCAGCCTTCCCTAGGTAAAATTCTTGTGGGTTTGGTCCTTGCATGCTTAATCCGGTGATCCGATGGATTAGCATTGGATCTACAGTGATACATCTTTCCATCCATAGGTAACCTCCATGGAAGCAAGACAACATAAGTTTAACACACGCGTTAACCTCTTGATTCCTTCCAAAGTGTGGTATGTTCATCACGTTCAGGATAGTGGACCTCACAATGTCCATAGTCCACAGTTGGGGGATGATATTCAACTTCATCCCCTTGGTCCTATTCAAATACTTGTGTAGGGAAAGAATTCCATGGTTCTTTCGATCTCCCAAGTTGAAGTCACTTATCTTCAACGTCATGATTTGTCCTAAATGCAGTCCAACTGCGTGTATCCCCTTCGGGAGGTACGTAGTAATCAAGGTGTAGTCGAAGTCCCTTGGGACACTCTCATGGATCACCACGCCAACCAAAGTTGGGATATAATCAGGTAGGATAGAAGGGATGAGCTTCACATTCGCCAATTCATCACGATGCTTGGTGAATTTCTCTGTCGCATCTCGAGATGGTCCTGATCCATGAGCAGTCGATGGGGATGCTTGCACTCCTCTCATCGATGAGGCTTGGACTCCTGTAGACATGACCTTCTCAGTCATGAGGTCTATGAATATCTCTTTGAAAGATTTATCTACTTTGTTGAAGTCACGCGACATGCATGCTCAAAATCAGGTATCTTAGGTCGGTGATCAAATACTCGATGTAACAGAATGGGTGGCGAGCTCTCAATAGGAACTACGTGAAAGAAACTAGTTCTCTATGGGCTCGGATAATCACAATTGGAAAAAGTGTTCTTAGTGCAACGCTCAACAGGATAAATAGACAACATCGTAACGGACTCCTCCAATGGGAACGAACTCCTCAATCAATGCAATTCCATCAGTTATGGCGTGGTCCCAATGGTCTAATGGAAATATTTCTAGGCATAACTATGGTTCAAGCCATTCTGGAGCATTGGACTAACAGTCGGGATGCCTCCAAGGTCATATTGGTTCACCGTGGTGGAGTGCCAATATTCGTTGTTTTGATATCCCGGTGAATTTTCATTTCTGCAAACCTTCCCTCTTTGAAGTCCTCCCTGGAACTTCCTGTAACTTTTCTAACTTTTCTTTCTTATTGCTAATATTTCTAGATTTTTTTCCTGAAATCTGAGTCACTAGTTTCCTCTTTCCATTATTTTTCTTATATCCTCTTTGCATAGTCACTTCACACTTTGGAGGGTCTTTCATAAAGTTTGAGGGTAATACTTCTTCTCTTTCTGGGGTAGGTGCTCTACTCTCTTGTATAGACAGGTGTTTCTAGTCTTCATGTGGTATTTCAACTTCGACATCCAGATCTCTGGTCCTTAGTAGCTTCGATTGCTCCTCTTGTTCTTCCAGTAAGTGCGTTATTATTCTAGCCATGAAATCCCTTAGTTATTTATTTTTCTGTTCTAGATCCTCCTCTTCTTATTTCCTTCGTGTCTAATCTTTCTCAATCCAGGTTTTTCCTAGCAAAATAACAAATGGGGTGTTGTTCTCAACAAATTTAATGATCTCAAATTCTTCTTCTTTCGAAGTTCCATGAGCACTCATAGATGTTTGGGTAAGTCATCCACATAGGGTTATCATCTTTCCTTTAAATAATCATATTCCTCCTAATGAAGGAACCATACCAGGTTTTCCCAAAATTTCCCAAGTTCTTTCTGTCATGATATTCAGCTGTGTTTCCTCATCTAGAACACAGTCTATGTCAAAGTCTCCTATTCTTGTTTTTATTCACTCCTTCTCTTTGAATATCTCTGATAATTTGATATCTCTGTGATCGTTCAGGGTTTCTTTCATCTGTAATAATACAATCTCTAATTATTTCTGGGGTTCTATCATATCCTTAATTTCTTGGCATGTCTCATGGTTTTTTTGTCTCATATTCATCTTTTCAACTTTAGCAATCATTCTATGGCAATCCAAAACTTCATGGTCCAGAGCTTTATAGCAAAGACAACTAGGAACTCTACCAGGGCATTCCTTAGCAAGATGTCCCGGTCTTCTGCAACTATAGCAAAGAGTTAATCCTATCTTTCTTTTAAATGACCCCCACCCTTTCCTGTACTGCGCATTGGGATCACAGTAACTAACCTGCAAAAAAATCTTTCTAGGACCCTGCATCCATTTGTTAATCCAAACATTCTTTCTATGCATAGGAATAACATATCTTTCACTATTATTATCAGATCTGTTTATATCCAATCTTCTTTCTTCTAGTTGTGCCCTAGTTTTTAGACTAGGACAAAATCTGTTAGACATACCTAGATCCATTATTTCGAAGAAAAAAAATTCACTTATCTTACCTTTCTCAGAGCACAAAGCTTTAAGACCTTACCTCTTTTCTTCGGATCTGATTCCTTTCTTAGCACAAAACTTCACAGTCAACTAGAATATTGCGCACTAAAGCAGTAGATCTATGCACAAACCATTATTTTCTTCAGTTCCCAACAATCACAGTTTCAGGTCCCGTCAATGGAACTATTTGTTGGCATAGGGGCAGACCCAGGGTTCAACACTTCAACAACGCACCAACAAAACCCTAACTACCGGGCCTTTCGAAAACACCTGCGAAGAAGATAAAGTCTCACCTGAGGTAGAGGCAGGGGTGGTTGTGGGACTCAAGTGTCTACAACCTAGATGGGACATAGATCTATGATTACAACACTTAATAGAGCACTTAGCAGTTAATATTCATCATTATTTAACCCGTATTCACATCGCAGGTTAAAATCCTAGTTACAGAGCAGTGAAGCATTCAACAAGATCTAATACATCCAAGCACCTAGAATATAGGATTAGATCATATCTAGCATTCATTCACATTACTAAGAACTAAGTTATTGTATCAGATGCATCTAACATATATCATTGCACTAAGCATACATCACATCAGTAACATAACAACTATGATGCACAAACCAACCACAACATATGATATATGTGGTTCACCCCAGTGTGGGGTACGTCCACCAACTCTTCTCTTCTTTATTGTCTTATTTCAATATTCTACAAGCAAAGAGCCACAAGAACCCACTCCGCATAGGACAAGATATATGTGTGCACCTCGCCAGATCCTCCTTCCCCGAGCTAGGTTCAAGCACAAAGCCTTCTTACAATTTGCACACAATATTATTACAATCACTTGCACTTATCTCTGCAAGTTCTTAACACAGAGTATTCACGAAGCATCCACAACTGTTCACACTTAGCTCACCAACCACATTAGACATCTAGGTATCTCTTACTTAGATCGCCTAGTTTTCTATTTATACATTACAAAAGGGCCTAAACTTGGGTAAACCCATGGGTCGACATCCCATACCCGTTACATAAAACCTAAGCCAAAAAATGCCCTAAGGGGGGGCCAAGATCCCATAATCTTCGCTTCACCTTTTGCTCTACCTTTGACCAACCTGTCGAATTCCCAAAATTAGTCAAAAATGACCAAGGTTATCCAAAACTTGGCCAAGGGCCAACAATGGTTAAGGAACAATACGGGCTCGGGAAAGGTACAGATGTGTTATGCTTAACAGGAAATGTACGGGATCACTGTTTAAGTTGTGTGTGTACGTTCCAAGGGTGCATGAAAAATGCAAAGGTCAACTCCTTGAGGAAAATGGTTGAGCCCTGAATTCATTCGTGAATGGGGAAAAAGACAAGAAAATAGACTATTTTCGCCACATATATTTGCATGTGCCATGATTGACACATGGTTCTCCTGGAGCCTGTTTCTCTCCACATGTGGATCATTCCACTTCCCATAAGACTTAGGATGAAATAATTATCCTCACCATAGTCTTTAGGAAATAATAACATTATATTCTCTTGGAGTTGAGCCCTCAAGCTTAGCCCTTTTTCCTAGTTTCCTATCCCTTCCCTTTCACCTCCTAGTGGAGCTTAGTCCCCCATAATCCTTTATTGTGGTCGGTCTACACACAACGATGTATTAATATTAATGATATGAGTGTTTACATATACAAAAATACGCTCACTATTCTTAAGCATCTAGGCTCTTCGGCCTAATCATCGCATAGCCTCCTAACTTATAATCACTTGTCTCACCGACGTATAAAACATGTTTACAATTCATTTGTGGCTTGGCCTTGGGGTATTACAATTATGGAATAAGGATGTGAAATACATGGACACTTGTGGGAACATTTCCTCTAGGGATACAAGGTTCTGGGTTACAAAGGAAACAACTCAAAACATAAGAAATGTGGGAGCTCCGTGGGTATTGGCTAAAAGAATACTGAGAAGAATTCATGTGGATTCAATGAAAACTCATGGTAGGACCAAGAGGGCTCCAAATCCTATGAAAATACTTCATCATGGGCACCAAACTGCAAACAAGGTTCTATCTAGGGAACCCATGAACAGTAGGTTCTACCACATAAAGTACAACACTTTTAAAACAATAAGGAAGCTTGTGTCGCAATTCAGTGGGGTTGATTCTAAGGCTAACTGAATCAAGAAACTAATAATGCAACTATGCAAGTAGGGAAAATTTAACCTATTGTTACACATTATTTTCGTCATCACTATGATCGTTAATGATGTAAACCTATATGTTTCCTTAAGAGGGGTCAATGGCCTGAGATCCTAAAGAGAGAAGGGAGAAGAACTTTTCCTGAGAAAAGAAGTTGCATTTTCCTATGTAAAAACCTTATAAAAAAGGAAGTTCGCAGGTTTCTATATAGGCAAGGTGCGAGAATGACCCATTCTCACAGGTTGCACTATAGCTAGGGTGCGAGGTGTTCGCAGGTTGCTCTATAGCTAGGGTGCGAGAATGCTTGCACGTGGGAAAAATGAGCATTTTATCGAATCTTCTAGAAGGAGAAACTTCTATGGTGAGGTGGCATCTGAATGGTTTGGATCTTACTCGCTTTCATGATTTAGTGGGATCATCCTAACCTCTTCACCTTATCCTCTTCAACTTATAAAAGGAGAGGAGTTCTCATGGAGAAAGTTAGCGTGGGTTATCTTTGTTGGTTCATGAGCTTGTTCTTGATTGGCTTAGAATTATCAGCTTGGTTGGAGTGGTTTTGAGATTTGCTTTGTCAATATAGATTGTGAATATCATCAGATCTATGCTCTCAGAATTCTTGGAGTCAAAGTGTGTGGGGAACGAAGGACAGTTGGAAGGGACCTTACGACATCAAGGCAATGGTTGTAATCTCTCTTTCACATTTAATATGATACAGTAATATGATTCTTTCCCATAAAGCTAATTCCAGTTTATTGTATAACTCCTTGATCATATACATAGATTGACTATTGAATAGATTGTGCTTTCTTCACTTTGGTTGGTTTGTTTTGTCTTGGTATTGGATGCACAAGAGCACTGGAGCGAAGCGGGAGCAACAAATACCATAGGACGTGACAATAAGGTATGTTCTTTGTTCTTGCCTCCTATTTAATTCAATGGTTAGAATCTAGGGAAAGAGTCATGTTCTGTCTTGCTTTGTTCTAGATCCAGGTGGATCTAGGGAGATCGGTTTGTGTCTGCACTTACGGATTTATCCAATAACAAAATTGGAGACTCCACTGGGGAACGGATTGTTTCCTAGTTAGTCTAGTTTCCCTTGCTTTGATCGTTTCTTTTCTGGTCTCTGAGTCTATGGGAGATCCATCAAGACTCTCTGGATTTGAAAGTTTACTCAAAAAATTTGTCCTTTTTCCAAATTTTGTGTTTACAGAAATTCTCGCACTGTACCCTTTAGTAGCCTGCGAGAATCATCTGAGTTTGCACCCTACTGTGTAATCCAGTGAGAGATGTTCGCACCTTACCTGTGTCTAGCCTGCGAACTCCACTACTGTTCGCACTGCAACCTATAGCTAGGTTGTGAACCCATTTGAAATTTGTGTTTGGAATTAAGATGTCCTATTTTTTGATGCCCGGTTTTGCTTTGATCAACTAGATTGAACTTTTGGAGCCTATATTGATCTATTTACAGTCTGCTTGACATTCTTTGAGTTGCTTATAGCCATTTTTTCTTTGTTTGGTTTTGAAGGATTAGTCTCTTGCTTTGAGTGTCTTTCAATTACAAAGCATGTGTTTTATTTAGAATTGTTTAGGGAAATATCGGATTTCTTTTGAATAGTTCCCTTTAAAAGAGAATTTTTAGTTTGGGTTTCTTTGTTTTAAGAAAGTTCATTATTGGTTTTAGTGAAATTTTTGAAATAAAAATATTTAATTTCTTGCTTTATATTAGATTGGGGGCATCCTTGCGTTTGGAGTAGTGAAATTGCATGATTCTTGGCGTTTTTTTATTCTTAGTGTTCAATACCTTTTTCTCATTTCTTGAGAATTTCAATATTAATGAGTTTAATATATTTTGGGACATCGTGCATATGGGAATGATAAATGTTTTCTCCTTCTCGTAGCATAGCTTTCATCGAAATGAAAAGATTGCATCTTCATATGTTTGCATAATTTTTGAGTCGGTCAAAACACCATATTGTCCATGCCATCTTCCTTTTGACTAACAACAGCCATAAAATAAAGTGCTTATAAAAATTGATTAGACATTTTTATTTTTTTTGGTAGCAAACCTACATTAGATTAGTTGTAGGGCTTTGGAATAGGTGTGAAAGATAACTTTCCAAAGTTGCAAACAAACATAGAATCTTGAGTTAGGGAGCGGTTAAATCCACTTATTACATTTTGTCCTGGGAAGCC
>ML779334.1:1307201-1328322 GCA_009831015.1 Picea engelmannii
TTGTAATCTCTCTTTCACATTTAATATGATACAGTAATATGATTCTTTCCTATAAAGCTTGTTGTGTTTTATTGTATGATTCCTTGATCACATACATAGGTTTATATTGAGTTTATGATATTACTATCACTTTGGTTGGTTTTGTTCTTTTGCAAGTCCATTATTGTATGAGCGTTGGAAAGGAGCTAGGATGGCGACGATGAGAGGAAGCAACATTTAAATGGTATGTCACCCATCCTTCTTTAGTTAGTAAATTCAATATTTAAAACTTAAGGAAAGCGTCATGTTCTGGTGTGTTTTTTTCTATATCTAGGTGTATCTAGGGATATCAGTTAGTGTTCGCACCTACCGATTAGTCCGATAAATAAATTGGTGACTCAAAGGAATACCATCATAATCTACTAACTCATAGGCCCCTTTTTCCAAAACTCGCCTAACGATATAAGGACCTCACCACATGGCTTCGAATTTTCCAGCTCCTAGCATATCTCGATCTTGTTCATAGAGGAGAACGAGATCTCCTTTGGAGAAAACGTGAGGCTTGACATGTTTTTTGTATTGGCCCTTGACACGTTTTTTTCTGAGCTTCTATGACTAGGGTAGCATCCCGTTGAGTTTCGTCTAATCGCATAAGATACAATAGATGTTCTTCCTTAGCAGAAGTGTTTGGTAGGAGTTCAAAAGCTAGTTTTAAAGAGGGTATCTCACATTCAATCAGGAGAATGGCTTCCAAACCATAGACTAATCAGAAAGGTGTAAACCCAGTAGCGAACTTGACGGATGTCCGGTAAGCCCACAATGCCGAAAACAACATTGTGTGCCAACTTGTTTTGTGAATCCCTATCATTCGTCGAAGCATAGTTATCAGAACTTTGTTAATTGCTTCGACTTGGTCGTTGGCTTGTGGGTAATAGGGCATTGAGTTTTCATGGAAAAGACCCAACTTTTCAGTAAGTTCCGGCATCATGAAGTTTCGAAAGTGGCTACCATGATCAGTCACGATAGCCTAGGGAACACCAAAACGAGCTATGATGTGATTAAAAATGAATAATGTTGTGGTCTTTCCAGTGTTTTCAAATGTCAGCATCGCCTCGGCCCATTTTGTAAAGTAATCTACGGCTACAATGATGTATCCATGCCCCTCAGCCGAGTGGGGGTGACATGTCATGAAATCGATGCCCCATTTCGCAAAGGGACCAATGGAGACCACAGGGTGAAGAGGAGCAGGATGCAAATGTATCTTGTTATTATAGGTCTGGCAAGCATGGCATTTTTGAACAGCGATTATGCAGTCGTTAAATAAAGAAGGCCAAAAATACCATGCTCGTAAGATCTTCTGGGCAATAGCATACCTAGACATATGACCACCACAGGATCTAGAATGGAAATCATTCAGAGCTCTCTCAACGTCATCGAAGGTGAGGCAGCGTCGAAAAATGGAGTCAATCCCCCAACGATAAAGAGTATCGTATTCGACGTCGATCGGTACTAGACAAAGTTGGCCGGAAAGTCCGGGTTTGGAGATATATAATGATATCACCATACCAAAGATCATCAGTGCTGATGAGGAAAATGGAGTCATCAGGTAATGAATCAGCTGCTACATTTTCCGTTTCAGAATAGGTAAAGTCTCATATCAACTCAGCAAACACTAAGGACTTCTTGGACTTGGCGCGTTCGAATTCCAAGTCAAACTCCTGGAGTATCACAATCCATTTGGAGTATTTTCCCCCTAGCAATTGACATGTGAGAATGTGTTGCATAGGGTTGCAGTTAGAAATCACTGAAGTCTTGCGCGAGAGGATATAGTTTTGGAAGCGTTGAATGGCTTGGACGGCTACCAAGGCCAGTTTTTCGACATGTAAATACTTGATTTCGGTAGGCGTTAGACTTCGACTCAAGTAGTAGATAACATGTTCGTCGTTAGCATCATCCTCTTGGACGAGAACCATACCAATGGTTTAATCTGAGGCAGCAAGGTAGAGGAAATAATCACGACTGTAATCGGGGGGAAAGAGAAGCGGAGCACGCGTTAGGGACAATTTCAAAGCTTCGACAGCATTGTTTTGGTGTGTTTTTTTCTAGATCTAGGTGGATTTAGGGAGATCAGTTAGTGTCTGCACCTACCGATTAGTTCAATAACACCTATGAAACCTGAAGCCACGATGTGATCTACACCATAGATCCAAGGATCTATCGAGACCCACCTTGACCGTCGGATCTGTGAGTGTGAATTTCGCACGACGGAAGAATCGCGGGTTGGTGCGATTAAACTCACAAACCCCGAAGTTGCAATGTGATTTGGATCATTGGATCGAGGAAGGTCGTGGACCGTCAATCCGACACGAGCATATTAACACAAGGAGTATGTGGTAATTCGAAATTCCCTAAGGACCAATCTCATAAGAGACTAGCTCTTTTCAGAAGTGCAGATCAGGTCCAAGAGGCGAACTTGTTTCAAGTTCGTAAGATCAGGAGGGAAGTGAAAATTGAGACTCATACATCAGGGCTCACAGGAAGTAAATAGAAGTTCAAGACCTTCGAAACATTTGAAATCTTCCAAGTCAGGGAATAAAGTGAAAGCTTGGGAGGAGGAGCAATAATAACCAGTGGATCGAGCACTGTGAAAGATCTGGACCGTTGGGATCCACGTCCAGATAATTATAAGAGCACGCAGGAGGAGATAAGAACTGGTCCATCAAATTTGAGCGCGAGGACCAACAGTCGTTGGATCCTAAGGAAAGTGCATGAGGCCTAACCCTTTGAAAGTGAATAGAAGAGTGGACTTGCAAAGTCCCGAAATTCAAAAGTCAATCGGAACCATCCAACGTCAGGGTTGATACGTGGCATAATATCCACAAATTCAGAGGTTTGTGGACAAGGAGGAGAAAAAACATCCAAAGTAAATCATGTTCGTTAATCGCCAGGGGATACGTGTCAGGAGATTGTGTATTTCAGGAAAAATCACTCCAGAGAAATGGGTGCATAAGAGTTGAAACTACCGAATCCCGGAGAGCCGGAGAACCGAAGCACCAAAGCGTCGAAGTATCGAAGAGTTGAAGCACCGAAGGGTCAGAGCGTCGAAGCGCCAAAAGGTCAAAGAGACGAAGAGCTAAAGGTCTCTGAACCATTAGACATAGAGAGACACATGGCTATAGATCATAAGCTTCGAGTAAATTGCATTGGAGTTTCAGTTGAGAATTGATATTCCCAAACCCTGAAGACCCGAAGTGAATCTAGACTGCCAGATCCAGAGGGATGCATGGAGACAGATCGTGAACTCTGGAGAAATATGTTCGAGATTATTCAGTGGACATTTGAGACTCCCAAAGTCTAGAGAGATGGAGAGTCGAATTAAATCTCAACCGTCCGATCATCCGAAGTAGTTCTCAGTCATTAGATCATCCAAAGTAAATCTCAAGCGTCTGATCATCCAAGGTGAATCTGGACCGTCTGATCCAAACGAGATGTGGCGTAGATTAGTAGATTTTGGGTAAAGTCCCGAAGTAATTCATAGCCATCAGATCAAGAGTATAGCCATCATATTTCGAGTAAATACCTAAAGAAATCCTCAACCATCCGATTCAAGTGGACACACAGCAAGAATCTGCTTACTTTGAGGGGAAGTGAAGTTTGATATTTGAGATCTAAAAAGTCCAGAGACCTAAAGGAAATATCGACCATTCATCGAGAAAAGGGGTCGGAGGACTATTTATCTAATTGAAAGTTCAAACCCCTGAAGCAGAGGTAGAGCAACTGATTGAGAAGGACAGGTGTCTCTAAATCATCGACTCTAAAATATTGACGTACGGAAGAAAGGAAAATTTGAGACTTGATAATTCTGAAGTCCAAAATTCTGAAACAAATCAAAGTATTTGATTTGAAAGAGGTCAGATCTTATTCGCAACTTTGAAATGGATAGATCTAAGTCGTCAATTCAGAGGCACCGTCAAGATCATGAGATCGACGGTCTCATACCATTGCAGGGATCGGAGATGCACAAAATTTAAAAATTTGAAGGCGTGACACAATCCAAACCATCGTTTTGAAGAAAGGACACTTGGAGGCTCGAGGAGAATTGCATGCGAAAAGGTCGTTTGGTTTCAAACCACCTTTGGTCATGCCCAAAATTGTGTGCTTGCGTGAGGTTATCACCCAAGGTCACCGCAAGAATGGGCTTATCATAAAATGGGCTAATGCCGAAAATCAGAGATTTCCCAAGCGCAAAGGGAAGGTCGCGAGTACCATTAGACCTACACCCAGAATTCGAAAGGGTTTTCTTTAATTATAGAGAGAGACCATCAAGGTCTCAGAGAATCGTTGGCTTTAGAATCGAAGATCCTTGACTGGGAGGTCAGACTGGTTACCTGAATTCCCAAATTAGAAACCATGGATGGAGAATTTGTCCTTTAAGAAAAGAGAAAATTTGTGTGCCCCGTCATGGGTGTGTTACATCGGGGCTCTGAAAATTTATGCTTTAGAATCTCCTGCTACTTCATGCCTTATCTCTCTCGAACATTGAATTGGTAAATCCTTTCATAGTACATATTCGGAGCTTCAGAACTTCAGAACTTCAAGCTTCGAAAGTTTTGACTACTTCACACATCGTTCCTTTCGAACGTTAAACTCGAAACTTCCCAGAGAAGATCTCCATATATTTTCACTTCGGAGGTTTTACCTTCATCATAGCATGTTTCCTCCAAACATCTAATTGGTGAACACCCAGAGTCTCATCAAGAACCACGCACCAGGGAGGTTTGCTACGTGGCAGAAATTTAGAGACGACATGTGGCTCAATCCGATGGGTGACATGTGTCAAGTTATAACTAGCACGAACAGTCTTTGAAAAGCATAAAACATGATGACACATGGAAAGCATCAATTGGGTCCACGTCACCCTAGGTGACATCGGCAGGCCACGTCACTACGGTGGTTTGTGACTTTAGAACTTCAGGCTTCAGAGGATTCTTCTACAACATCCTTCAAAATTACCGAACACCAAACTTTCGAATAGGTGTTCCCCTGAGCTTCAAGACTTCCAAACTTCGGGCTTCAGAGGTTTTTGTTGTTGAAAACCAACCCACCCCCAAACTATTAGACACCAAAATTATGAACACTGGCTAATCTATGGACACGTGTCTCCGATTAATGGACAGTCTGGATTTGTTCCGGACATTGAAACTTCAGAGAAAATTTCACTCCACACAACCACAAACATATTTCCTCGAACACCGAACTGTTGAACCACTTGGGTAATCCAATGGTCTGCCTTCTCCCAAATGATCTACGGTGTATATCCACTCTGGGTCTCCGGAGCTTCGGGGCTTTTGCCTCCTTTTTGTCAAATCTTAAAAATTTTCGAAGCAATGAAGTTCGAAGGACTTGAAGGTTAACCATAGTGCTCCTTTCCTAGATCTGACGCCAGTGAAGGATCTTCCTTCTCCCGAACAGATCTGACGGCCCAAATCTAAACTTTGTGGCCCCAAAACCATGGTTACTGTTGTTTATTTCCTCTGCTTGATTTATCGAACACCTAAACTTCCTGAGCTTTCAAACACAACTAAGAATCTCTCTCAACGCCCTCTTGGCACTCATGGATGCTCTGAAACACGAATTTTGTCCATTTTGACAATAATTTCTTCTGAAACTTTTTCTTTAAATTCCACTTATATGGCCTATCCAGGCTCAGTGTTGAAAATCGAAGCTCTGATACCAATTTATAGCATCCTCGTCCACCCAAGCCAGGCCATGCTACTCCGTAAAACAAGTCTTATTATGCTATGATACCAATTTGTAGCATACCCAACCATAGACCAGTTGGGTTAGGCCACAAAGAAACTCTTTCGAAACATCATACATATAAACTTAACCAGACAGTTACACTATGCTAATACACATATTAATGAGGAAATAATAGTAAGCCTATACATACAACATATACAAGAAATACTCATAAATATAAGACATGTACAAATACACAGCATGCAATTGAGCACATAATTGATACTTATATTTTTATAGAATACCACCAACTACATGCAGACCTTCCATGAACCTCCCAGCCTTAGACCATGCTTCTCATCACTCTCAGCAATGGGTCACCCCTGAGCTAGGACTAAACTCCACCCGAGTAAAGGGATTACTAGGCTAGGATGAGACAACAGGAATTTACACAGTCAACCAGAAGGATTATATTCCAGGATCCAACTCACACTAACATCCTACAGCCTCTCATTCCCCACATGTTTTTTCCACCCCAAGAAGTGTTCCCCTTCTCTACTCAATAGTCCGTCAGCCCCACTTCCCTTCCAGGGATTCATAAATAGACCCGATAGGAATTCTTAGAGTACTATAGTTGCAGTTGAGATCCCTCTAGGAAATCCCTTCCCCAACAACCTCTCTCACCTAGAGAGAGTTTCTCACAGGCCTGACAACCTTCTTCTTCAATCCATCTACCAAGTCAGCCAACTACAAGCTCAGGTAAAACAAAAAAATAAAATAGGTAAGGGAAACAACCGCACTCAGATAAGGAACTCCATTGGAAGAAACAACAAATAGTTGTTGGCATAGGGGCAGACCCAGGGTTGAACACTTCAAAAGTGCACCAATAAAACCCTAACTATTGGCCCTTTTAGCAACACCTCCAAAGAATATGAAGTCTCACTTGAGGTAGACGCAGGGGTGGTTGCAGGACTCAAGTGTCTACAACCTAGCTGGGACACAAATCTATGATTACAACACTTAATAGAGCACTTAGCAGTTAATATTCATCAATATTTAACCTTTATTCACATTGTAGGTTGAAATCCTAGTTACAGAGAAGCGCAACATTCAACAATATCTAATACATCCAAGCAGCTAGAATATAGGATTAGATCAGATCTAGCATTCATTCACATTACTAGGCACTAAGTTATTGTATTAGATGCATCTAACATATATCATTTCACTAAGCATACATCACATCAATAACATAACAACTATAATGCACAAAGAAACCACAACACATGATATATGTGGTTAACTCCAGTGTGGGGCTACGTCCACCAACTCTTCTCTTCTTTATTGTGTTATTTCAATATTCTACAAGCACATAGCCATAAGAACCCACACCACATAGGGCAGGAGATCTGCGCGCACCTCGCCAGATCCTCCTTCCTCGAGCTAGGTTCAAGCACAAATCCTTCGTACAATTTGCACACAAGATTCTTACAATCACTTGCACTTAGCTCTACAAGTTCTTAACACACAGTATGCATGAAGCATCCATAATTGTTCGCACTTAGTTGATCAGCCACATTACACATCTAGGTCTCTCTTATCTACATCGCCTATTTTTCTATTTATACATTACAAAAGGGCCTAAACATGGGTAAACCCATGGGTCGACATCCCATACCCGTTACATAAACCCCAAACCCAAAAATTCCCTAAGAAGGGGCCGAGATCCTGCAATCTCTACTTTGCCTTTCACTTTGCCTTCGAACAGCCTGTCGAAGTCCCAAAATTGGTCAAGCATGAACAAGGTTCTCCAAAACTTGGTCAAGGGTCAACATGCCCCCAACACTCACTTGTGACTCATCCTGAATCACTCTGATCTGGGTAACTCTACCTCAAACTCTTCGAGATTGGATCGAGCTTCTTCGACCTGTTTCTTCTCTAGAGCCTCTTGCTCGGAAAACTCTTGAATGGCCTTCTCCATCACAGGTCCTTCCAAGATTTTTTCCACTGTGGTGACCACTTGTTCGAGTTCTGCACCCCTTCCTTCAATCTCCTAAAAAAGTATGCAAGTTGCATCCTGCACTGGCTGGATTCGTTGTGTCACTTCCGTGACCTTGCTCTAGATGGCATGAACTTGTTTCTGAACCATGTGTTGTTCCTAGGATCGTTTCATCCTCTCGACCACTGGTAGTGGCTTCAACTGTGCTTGTACCTTTGTTGCTTGTTTCTTGGCCTCCTGAAGCTATGACTCAAGTGTCCTTAGTTCAGGGTCCTCTACAAGGCACTCGTAAGTCTGCGCACTTCGACTACTGAGTTGTTTACCTTCTAAGGCCAATGCCTTGATTCTCTAGACTGCGCTTTGAGCAGTTTCTTCTCTCTAGTCTCACACTTCCTGGGGAGTGCTTGGCACTGCTTGTAACTCCAGTTCTACTATCCTTTGTTGGAGCTGCTGAATGGATTTAGAAATCTTCCCTACTTGTCTTTCCACTCGGTCTTCTTCCATCTATTCTAAGCCTGTCACAGAGTGAAGTGCTCTAGTGACTGCTTCTTTAACTCCAATCTTCTCTGGGGAGTAGTTGTTCCTTCTCCTTCTGGATCTGTGTTCTATCCTCTGCAAACTTGGCTTGGATGTCATATTTTTCCTGTTGCACAACCCGACGTTGTTCTCTCACTTCCTCTTTTTCTTTATGTAAGCCCTTTGTGGCCTATTCTTTTTCTTCATGAGCATGACAAAGGCAAGCTTCGATCGCATATTCTATTCGACGTAGCTGGGCAGGTTCATATCTAAACTCTGTTCCTTCTAATGATGGGGGCACAGTAGACACTGCGTGGTTGGAGTGGAGAGCTTGTTGTACCCCTTTCAGCTTTGCTTGAATTCTTTCATACCTGGTCTCTTGTTTGGCTTCATTGCATTGTAAGATATCTTCGGAGGTATCTGAGATAGCGGTGATGATGAAATCTATGTCATCCATCATTAGCACAGTCTTCATATGTAGTTTAGTAGCTTTTGAATTCTTCCACAACGTAGGTTTCATGGGGGAAAAATTTATTTTATTGGAGGTCTCAGCTTCATCAATAGGGTCCCTAGGTGGTGTTACTTCACCTTTTTTCTTCTTGTCTTCTTCTCCTTTGTCCGCTTCTTTGTCTACTTCGTCATCACCTCCCCCTCCAGGTGAGTCTGAAGCGGTCTCTTCTGATGTGTTGTTCAGGTCCTTTACCTCTTCCTTTTTATTCCTTCTGTTGTTGTTGGGTGCATCAAACTCTTCGTGACTAACCACTGGACTTCCGATGAGGTCAGGGTCTGACAGTTCTGCTTGGTCAACTGGTATAAGGAAATCTGTAGGCCATTCCTTAGTGATTTCTTCCATGTCCTCCTCTGTGAGTTTATAGTAACTTTGGAGCTCTTCTTTTGGTTCGTCTCTGTGCCCAGTGATATAAATGAAATGTCTATTTGCACGGAACTTCAAAAATGGTCTAAACCTGTGCAGGGTGTTCAGCATCATCCGAGGGAAAGACTCAATAGCTCTCTTCAACTGCAGGTAGTAGGTGTGGAACACCGCATTTGACTTCCATTGTTTTGCCATATCGCTCGAATACCAGAGACTGGTGAACTTTGCAACTAATGGTTCTGATGGATCAATCTCAGGGAATGTCACACCTTATGGCATTTCCAAAGCAATGAAAGTGATGAAGATCAGTATCCAACTGAAGTGGAACTCGTAGCCCTGATCCTGAGCTTCACGACAGTATTTCTCTAACTGGTTGACAAGGTAGCTCGCCCAGTTCATTTGTATCCCTTTCACACATTTTCCCGTGAGGTCAACAACGAACCCTGTGACCTGCGTGGGTCCATTATTCCTTACTATCTTACTAGTGATCAATTTCCATGCTAGGAAGACTGTGTCATTATGAATGGAAGCTACCTTGTAGCCTTGCTTCCCTTTCTCCACATCACCATAGGTATCTTTAACTTTTTGTGCCAGGGAACAATCTGCAGCCTTCCCTAGGTAAAATTCTTGTGGGTTTGGTCCTTGCATGCTTAATCCGGTGATCCGATGGATTAGCATTGGATCTACAGTGATACATCTTTCCATCCATAGGTAACCTCCATGGAAGCAAGACAACATAAGTTTAACACACGCGTTAACCTCTTGATTCCTTCCAAAGTGTGGTATGTTCATCACGTTCAGGATAGTGGACCTCACAATGTCCATAGTCCACAGTTGGGGGATGATATTCAACTTCATCCCCTTGGTCCTATTCAAATACTTGTGTAGGGAAAGAATTCCATGGTTCTTTCGATCTCCCAAGTTGAAGTCACTTATCTTCAACGTCATGATTTGTCCTAAATGCAGTCCAACTGCGTGTATCCCCTTCGGGAGGTACGTAGTAATCAAGGTGTAGTCGAAGTCCCTTGGGACACTCTCATGGATCACCACGCCAACCAAAGTTGGGATATAATCAGGTAGGATAGAAGGGATGAGCTTCACATTCGCCAATTCATCACGATGCTTGGTGAATTTCTCTGTCGCATCTCGAGATGGTCCTGATCCATGAGCAGTCGATGGGGATGCTTGCACTCCTCTCATCGATGAGGCTTGGACTCCTGTAGACATGACCTTCTCAGTCATGAGGTCTATGAATATCTCTTTGAAAGATTTATCTACTTTGTTGAAGTCACGCGACATGCATGCTCAAAATCAGGTATCTTAGGTCGGTGATCAAATACTCGATGTAACAGAATGGGTGGCGAGCTCTCAATAGGAACTACGTGAAAGAAACTAGTTCTCTATGGGCTCGGATAATCACAATTGGAAAAAGTGTTCTTAGTGCAACGCTCAACAGGATAAATAGACAACATCGTAACGGACTCCTCCAATGGGAACGAACTCCTCAATCAATGCAATTCCATCAGTTATGGCGTGGTCCCAATGGTCTAATGGAAATATTTCTAGGCATAACTATGGTTCAAGCCATTCTGGAGCATTGGACTAACAGTCGGGATGCCTCCAAGGTCATATTGGTTCACCGTGGTGGAGTGCCAATATTCGTTGTTTTGATATCCCGGTGAATTTTCATTTCTGCAAACCTTCCCTCTTTGAAGTCCTCCCTGGAACTTCCTGTAACTTTTCTAACTTTTCTTTCTTATTGCTAATATTTCTAGATTTTTTTCCTGAAATCTGAGTCACTAGTTTCCTCTTTCCATTATTTTTCTTATATCCTCTTTGCATAGTCACTTCACACTTTGGAGGGTCTTTCATAAAGTTTGAGGGTAATACTTCTTCTCTTTCTGGGGTAGGTGCTCTACTCTCTTGTATAGACAGGTGTTTCTAGTCTTCATGTGGTATTTCAACTTCGACATCCAGATCTCTGGTCCTTAGTAGCTTCGATTGCTCCTCTTGTTCTTCCAGTAAGTGCGTTATTATTCTAGCCATGAAATCCCTTAGTTATTTATTTTTCTGTTCTAGATCCTCCTCTTCTTATTTCCTTCGTGTCTAATCTTTCTCAATCCAGGTTTTTCCTAGCAAAATAACAAATGGGGTGTTGTTCTCAACAAATTTAATGATCTCAAATTCTTCTTCTTTCGAAGTTCCATGAGCACTCATAGATGTTTGGGTAAGTCATCCACATAGGGTTATCATCTTTCCTTTAAATAATCATATTCCTCCTAATGAAGGAACCATACCAGGTTTTCCCAAAATTTCCCAAGTTCTTTCTGTCATGATATTCAGCTGTGTTTCCTCATCTAGAACACAGTCTATGTCAAAGTCTCCTATTCTTGTTTTTATTCACTCCTTCTCTTTGAATATCTCTGATAATTTGATATCTCTGTGATCGTTCAGGGTTTCTTTCATCTGTAATAATACAATCTCTAATTATTTCTGGGGTTCTATCATATCCTTAATTTCTTGGCATGTCTCATGGTTTTTTTGTCTCATATTCATCTTTTCAACTTTAGCAATCATTCTATGGCAATCCAAAACTTCATGGTCCAGAGCTTTATAGCAAAGACAACTAGGAACTCTACCAGGGCATTCCTTAGCAAGATGTCCCGGTCTTCTGCAACTATAGCAAAGAGTTAATCCTATCTTTCTTTTAAATGACCCCCACCCTTTCCTGTACTGCGCATTGGGATCACAGTAACTAACCTGCAAAAAAATCTTTCTAGGACCCTGCATCCATTTGTTAATCCAAACATTCTTTCTATGCATAGGAATAACATATCTTTCACTATTATTATCAGATCTGTTTATATCCAATCTTCTTTCTTCTAGTTGTGCCCTAGTTTTTAGACTAGGACAAAATCTGTTAGACATACCTAGATCCATTATTTCGAAGAAAAAAAATTCACTTATCTTACCTTTCTCAGAGCACAAAGCTTTAAGACCTTACCTCTTTTCTTCGGATCTGATTCCTTTCTTAGCACAAAACTTCACAGTCAACTAGAATATTGCGCACTAAAGCAGTAGATCTATGCACAAACCATTATTTTCTTCAGTTCCCAACAATCACAGTTTCAGGTCCCGTCAATGGAACTATTTGTTGGCATAGGGGCAGACCCAGGGTTCAACACTTCAACAACGCACCAACAAAACCCTAACTACCGGGCCTTTCGAAAACACCTGCGAAGAAGATAAAGTCTCACCTGAGGTAGAGGCAGGGGTGGTTGTGGGACTCAAGTGTCTACAACCTAGATGGGACATAGATCTATGATTACAACACTTAATAGAGCACTTAGCAGTTAATATTCATCATTATTTAACCCGTATTCACATCGCAGGTTAAAATCCTAGTTACAGAGCAGTGAAGCATTCAACAAGATCTAATACATCCAAGCACCTAGAATATAGGATTAGATCATATCTAGCATTCATTCACATTACTAAGAACTAAGTTATTGTATCAGATGCATCTAACATATATCATTGCACTAAGCATACATCACATCAGTAACATAACAACTATGATGCACAAACCAACCACAACATATGATATATGTGGTTCACCCCAGTGTGGGGTACGTCCACCAACTCTTCTCTTCTTTATTGTCTTATTTCAATATTCTACAAGCAAAGAGCCACAAGAACCCACTCCGCATAGGACAAGATATATGTGTGCACCTCGCCAGATCCTCCTTCCCCGAGCTAGGTTCAAGCACAAAGCCTTCTTACAATTTGCACACAATATTATTACAATCACTTGCACTTATCTCTGCAAGTTCTTAACACAGAGTATTCACGAAGCATCCACAACTGTTCACACTTAGCTCACCAACCACATTAGACATCTAGGTATCTCTTACTTAGATCGCCTAGTTTTCTATTTATACATTACAAAAGGGCCTAAACTTGGGTAAACCCATGGGTCGACATCCCATACCCGTTACATAAAACCTAAGCCAAAAAATGCCCTAAGGGGGGGCCAAGATCCCATAATCTTCGCTTCACCTTTTGCTCTACCTTTGACCAACCTGTCGAATTCCCAAAATTAGTCAAAAATGACCAAGGTTATCCAAAACTTGGCCAAGGGCCAACAATGGTTAAGGAACAATACGGGCTCGGGAAAGGTACAGATGTGTTATGCTTAACAGGAAATGTACGGGATCACTGTTTAAGTTGTGTGTGTACGTTCCAAGGGTGCATGAAAAATGCAAAGGTCAACTCCTTGAGGAAAATGGTTGAGCCCTGAATTCATTCGTGAATGGGGAAAAAGACAAGAAAATAGACTATTTTCGCCACATATATTTGCATGTGCCATGATTGACACATGGTTCTCCTGGAGCCTGTTTCTCTCCACATGTGGATCATTCCACTTCCCATAAGACTTAGGATGAAATAATTATCCTCACCATAGTCTTTAGGAAATAATAACATTATATTCTCTTGGAGTTGAGCCCTCAAGCTTAGCCCTTTTTCCTAGTTTCCTATCCCTTCCCTTTCACCTCCTAGTGGAGCTTAGTCCCCCATAATCCTTTATTGTGGTCGGTCTACACACAACGATGTATTAATATTAATGATATGAGTGTTTACATATACAAAAATACGCTCACTATTCTTAAGCATCTAGGCTCTTCGGCCTAATCATCGCATAGCCTCCTAACTTATAATCACTTGTCTCACCGACGTATAAAACATGTTTACAATTCATTTGTGGCTTGGCCTTGGGGTATTACAATTATGGAATAAGGATGTGAAATACATGGACACTTGTGGGAACATTTCCTCTAGGGATACAAGGTTCTGGGTTACAAAGGAAACAACTCAAAACATAAGAAATGTGGGAGCTCCGTGGGTATTGGCTAAAAGAATACTGAGAAGAATTCATGTGGATTCAATGAAAACTCATGGTAGGACCAAGAGGGCTCCAAATCCTATGAAAATACTTCATCATGGGCACCAAACTGCAAACAAGGTTCTATCTAGGGAACCCATGAACAGTAGGTTCTACCACATAAAGTACAACACTTTTAAAACAATAAGGAAGCTTGTGTCGCAATTCAGTGGGGTTGATTCTAAGGCTAACTGAATCAAGAAACTAATAATGCAACTATGCAAGTAGGGAAAATTTAACCTATTGTTACACATTATTTTCGTCATCACTATGATCGTTAATGATGTAAACCTATATGTTTCCTTAAGAGGGGTCAATGGCCTGAGATCCTAAAGAGAGAAGGGAGAAGAACTTTTCCTGAGAAAAGAAGTTGCATTTTCCTATGTAAAAACCTTATAAAAAAGGAAGTTCGCAGGTTTCTATATAGGCAAGGTGCGAGAATGACCCATTCTCACAGGTTGCACTATAGCTAGGGTGCGAGGTGTTCGCAGGTTGCTCTATAGCTAGGGTGCGAGAATGCTTGCACGTGGGAAAAATGAGCATTTTATCGAATCTTCTAGAAGGAGAAACTTCTATGGTGAGGTGGCATCTGAATGGTTTGGATCTTACTCGCTTTCATGATTTAGTGGGATCATCCTAACCTCTTCACCTTATCCTCTTCAACTTATAAAAGGAGAGGAGTTCTCATGGAGAAAGTTAGCGTGGGTTATCTTTGTTGGTTCATGAGCTTGTTCTTGATTGGCTTAGAATTATCAGCTTGGTTGGAGTGGTTTTGAGATTTGCTTTGTCAATATAGATTGTGAATATCATCAGATCTATGCTCTCAGAATTCTTGGAGTCAAAGTGTGTGGGGAATGAAGGACAGTTGGAAGGGACCTTACGACATCAAGGCAATGGTTGTAATCTCTCTTTCACATTTAATATGATACAGTAATATGATTCTTTCCCATAAAGCTAATTCCAATTTATTGTATAACTCCTTGATCATATACATAGATTGACTATTGAATAGATTGTGCTTTCTTCACTTTGGTTGGTTTGTTTTGTCTTGGTATTGGATGCACAAGAGCACTGGAGCGAAGCGGGAGCAACAAATACCATAGGACGTGACAATAAGGTATGTTCTTTGTTCTTGCCTCCTATTTAATTCAATGGTTAGAATCTAGGGAAAGAGTCATGTTCTGTCTTGCTTTGTTCTAGATCCAGGTGGATCTAGGGAGATCGGTTTGTGTCTGCACTTACGGATTTATCCAATAACAAAATTGGAGACTCCACTGGGGAACGGATTGTTTCCTAGTTAGTCTAGTTTCCCTTGCTTTGATCGTTTCTTTTCTGGTCTCTGAGTCTATGGGAGATCCATCAAGACTCTCTGGATTTGAAAGTTTACTCAAAAAATTTGTCCTTTTTCCAAATTTTGTGTTTACAGAAATTCTCGCACTGTACCCTTTAGTAGCCTGCGAGAATCATCTGAGTTTGCACCCTACTGTGTAATCCAGTGAGAGATGTTCGCACCTTACCTGTGTCTAGCCTGCGAACTCCACTACTGTTCGCACTGCAACCTATAGCTAGGTTGTGAACCCATTTGAAATTTGTGTTTGGAATTAAGATGTCCTATTTTTTGATGCCCGGTTTTGCTTTGATCAACTAGATTGAACTTTTGGAGCCTATATTGATCTATTTACAGTCTGCTTGACATTCTTTGAGTTGCTTATAGCCATTTTTTCTTTGTTTGGTTTTGAAGGATTAGTCTCTTGCTTTGAGTGTCTTTCAATTACAAAGCATGTGTTTTATTTAGAATTGTTTAGGGAAATATCGGATTTCTTTTGAATAGTTCCCTTTAAAAGAGAATTTTTAGTTTGGGTTTCTTTGTTTTAAGAAAGTTCATTATTGGTTTTAGTGAAATTTTTGAAATAAAAATATTTAATTTCTTGCTTTATATTAGATTGGGGGCATCCTTGCGTTTGGAGTAGTGAAATTGCATGATTCTTGGCGTTTTTTTATTCTTAGTGTTCAATACCTTTTTCTCATTTCTTGAGAATTTCAATATTAATGAGTTTAATATATTTTGGGACATCGTGCATATGGGAATGATAAATGTTTTCTCCTTCTCGTAGCATAGCTTTCATCGAAATGAAAAGATTGCATCTTCATATGTTTGCATAATTTTTGAGTCGGTCAAAACACCATATTGTCCATGCCATCTTCCTTTTGACTAACAACAGCCATAAAATAAAGTGCTTATAAAAATTGATTAGACATTTTTATTTTTTTTGGTAGCAAACCTACATTAGATTAGTTGTAGGGCTTTGGAATAGGTGTGAAAGATAACTTTCCAAAGTTGCAAACAAACATAGAATCTTGAGTTAGGGAGCGGTTAAATCCACTTATTACATTTTGTCCTGGGAAGCCCTTCTAACATAAGGGTCAATCACGAGGTCGCATTGATATTGGCAGAGTTACTCACCCTGCTTTGTTGGTCTTGGTGTGGAGGTTGCGCGTATTATGGGGGTCGCTTGAGAGGTATACCCACAATGATGAGTGGAAGCCTTTCAAGTTGATTTCGGGATAGATACCCTGCCCCTGTGCGTGGATCGGACTGTCGACTATTTCCCCAGGAATCATTGTAGTGATTGGTAACCTTAGTGGCCTATCTCTTTAGGTTCTTTACACAAGGTGACTGTGGAGGGGAAGGTCTTCACAGTACCTGGAATCGACGTTGGCCAAACTCACTTGGGATCCTTGGAGGATATACCCACGATTATGTGTGGGAGCTTGCACCAGGGTGTAAGTCTGTTAAGCAGGTCGTCAACGTAACTTTTCCACCCGCTCTATCTTAGCCCCTTCTTACATTGTTCCTGTGACGTTGGATTTCATCACCAACTAGTGCATTCATTGTGAGAAGGTTTTGTTTGTTTGCTTGCTTCCTATATTTTTAGCGTGTGCTTTTTGTTTTCCCTAGTGGACTCTAGATTGGATTTATTTAATGATGTCAGTTCCCGAAATGACCAATGAAGGAACCTCTGCTCCAGGGGAACCTTTTGTTTTTCCTCCTTACGAAAACATTGGTCCTCCTCACATCGCTACTTTGAGCCTTCCCGGTCTCACAATTGGATTGTCGGTGTGGTTGTTTTCCACTCAGGTAATCCTGAATGCAATAAGTGCTTCGGTTGTAAGCACTTCCCCCCAAGAGCATCAACCTCATGTTGATCCTTCACCTTCTTCACCAGTAAGGTCTTCTTTGCCTTCTTCACTTGCAAGGTCACCTTCTGTTTCATATTCTTCGTCGAGTGAAAGTTCTGCAGCTAGTAACTCAATGAATAAGAAGAAGAAGAAAAGGAAGATTAAGAAGAAGAAATATAAGAAAGGGTCAAAACCTCCAACCACTGTCAGACATGTTGGAAAACAATCAGTTATTGTTAATCGTGTTGGGAGTGTTGATGATGTCAAGATTGCC
Organism: Picea engelmannii; assembly: GCA_009831015.1. Taxonomy (NCBI): domain Eukaryota; kingdom Viridiplantae; phylum Streptophyta; class Pinopsida; order Pinales; family Pinaceae; genus Picea; species Picea engelmannii. Next base: position 1,324,708 of record ML779334.1, read on the forward strand.
CAAACAACCCGTAAGCCCAAGTACCCTTGCAGGCTTTGTAAGGGTAGCCATCTTCTTAAGGATTGCCCTGGTCTATCCAAGGTTATAGAAGCATGGTCTACATGCCCTCGCCAACCCATGTCATTAACCTCTGAACAACATGCTGACGACCCCCCATCAACCAGTCATGATACAGTTGGGAAGAAGAAAAGTAGAGTCAAGTTCCCATGTATGTTATGCAAAGGGAGTCATCTAACTCATATTTTCCCTCATATGGACAAAGACTCAAAATTACTGGAAGACATGACTGTTTCACAGCCTCAACTTCCAATTGCTTATCGTAAGGTTTATCTCCACCCACCTATAGTTGATGGAATGATCAATCTGGTTCCCCTGTCGGTCAATCTGGTTGACCATGTTGTCAATCTGGTCACGTCCTTACTTGAACCAGTTGACAAAGTGGTTGATCCGATACCATCCCTGGTCAATCCCGGTCTCCCCTTAGAGAGTGAAACTAAAGTGGTTGATCCGATCCCATCCTCGGTCGATCCCACTCTCCCATTAGAGAGTGTCTCCCAAGTGGTCGATCCGTTTACACCTGTCGACCCCATTCTCTCCTTGGAGAATGAAACTCACGTGGTCGATCTGATCTCTCCATCGTTCGATCCTACTCTCCCGCTAGAGAGAAAACCCGATATTGCCCACGTTTTTCTCGTTGATACAGACTCTACCGTGTCAGGGGTATTCCTCCTTCTCTCGTAGGACCCCCTCCAAGTAATGAGGCCATCCATTTTGATTGGGGTGTGCTAACTAGACATCGTCTTCCCTCTTACCTTCCTTTCTAGATTACAGTACAGGTTTGTGGTCGGGACGTTCCTCAAACGTTGATAGATGAAGGTTCATCTATTAGTATTTTGTCCTCTATTGCTTGGAAAGCTTTGGGTTGTCCTCCACTTGCACCGGTTGCGTAGAATCTATTAGATTTTAACAGAAGAACTAGTCAAACTTTACGGACCCTTCCTCAGTTTTCTGTAACTTTGGGAGGGAAAACTGTCTTTATTGACGTCATGGTAGTCCAAGACCCCTTGGATTTTTCTTTACTCCTTGGGAGAGATTATGTCTATGCCATGAAATCTATTGTGTCTACTCTTTTTCGTGTGATATCTTTCCCTCACGATGGACGAGTTGTGACTATTGATCAACTTTCATTCATTGACCCCACCTGGATTGCCTCCCTGAATGGTTCTTGTATGCAAACAGTATCGCCCCTGCCACAGGTCAATTATGTGGCGTTGTCGCCTATGGCTACGACTTCTGATGACTTAGATCCAGTAGTTGACATGGTGATCTCTTCGATAGGGTTGTTAGAGAATGATCTCTTTACTCCTGTCGCGAATCTCGACATGGTGTCCTTCCAGATTGTGTTTCTTCCTTCCAGTGAAGACCTCTTGGAAGCCATGACCGATTTTTGTCCCTTGACATGGTGTCATTCCAGAGCATTGTCCTCTTGGAATACATGATCAAGAACAGAGTTTTCGATGATAGTTTTTACATATCTGAGGCAACCTCGTTAAAAAATGAAATAGAGGTCTTTGACCTTTTTTTTTTTATTTCAAGATCGTTAAAAAATGAAACCACTTACGAGGATAGTTTTTTTTTGTCTCTGTGGAAACCTCGTTAAAAAATGAAACAGAGGTTACGAGCATAGTTCTTGTTTCTTTGTCAAGCTCGTTAAAAAATGAAATAGTTCTCCCCCTCTCTATTTGAGTCAAGTCCTTCATCTAGTATTTGAAGCTTCATTTCATTCTCCTTTGCAGTTGGATGAAACGAAGCTTGGGGGGCATTTGCCTCAGCCTCTGGACTTCATGTTGAAGTTGAGCCACTAGTTTCTTAAGTTGGGGCTAAGTACCAACCATCCGTGTGTTATGCGTTGGGAAGTCACAAGCATAGTTTTATATGGTTCAAGCTTGTGTAAAAATGAAACCAGGTCCAAGCATAGTTTTGTTTAGTTTTTAATCTTGTGTAAAAATTAAAATCTATTCCAAGCATACTTTTGTTTTGTTTTAAAGCTTGCGTAAAAATGAAAACAATCCCGAGATTAGTCTTTGTTCTTTCTCATGCTCATAAATACATGAGAATGCAACAGAGTATACTTTTATCACTTTTTCAGACTCTTAAAGGTTATACGAAAAAGGAACCCCCTGGATTTCTCTTTAATCTCTTTTTAGACTCTCTGAACATGAAAAGATTGCCGAGCGATCTTGTTCTTTTCACTCTCGTTAAAGTATTTGAAGAAAACGTCTATTGAGCGATAGTTTATCTCTTTTTCGGTCTCATTTAGACTATTTTACGAAAAATAAACTGAGAGAGTTCTCTTTTAAGTGTTTTTCCAAACTCTATAATCTTGAAAAACCTTCGAGTTTTCTATCTCTGGACTCGTTAAACAAACATTGACATACCCGCAATGGGACTGAACCACTCCTTCCTAGGGTTCGTTAAACATACTCTGAGGGACTCGTACGAAGGATGAGATTACATTTACAAGCATATGTTATCCTCCTCAAGCTTGCATAAAAATAAAGAGGTACTCGCCAGAAATGGTGGGGGGGGAATTTGGAAAGAATTGTGCCTAAACCTGTATTCCATGAAAGAGTCGCTTTTGAACATGACACACTTTCACTTGCTTTGTGTATAGGTTGGAGAATCCACTTGTCTCCTGATCATACTCCTTTATAATATTACAAATCGGTCTGTGATCCCTGTTTTTGAGTTAGTGTTTCCAAGACAATTGTCGTGTCATCAATATGTTCAAAAAGATGTCCAACCTAAAAAGCCTTCTATTGCGTCGACCATTTCTGCAGTCCTTAAGCCTTCTATTGCATCGACCATCCCTGAGTCAGTCCCGAATCACTTGTTACTCAGATCTACATCAAATCTTGTTACTTGTTTCGTGTCATTGATGTGGGATACATTAAGGCACTCCTGTGACGAGTCTTTTCCTATTGACTTCAACTCATTATCCAGGAATTAGACTTAGAAACTAATTGGTACCTTGGAACTTGCATGCCTCAATGGCAGGTTTCCTCTCTTTCGATAGTCGGTTTTCATTATTGACCCCTGATCAGGAGATTCCGCCAAGTGTTCGACTTCAACTCATTAATTCACATTTGTTGGATTGTACTAGAGTACCTTGGGAGTCATTGACATTAATGGTGATTTCCCTCGCACTTGTTAACGGTATACACTAATGACCAGTAATCAAGTGGTTTCTACCATGTTCGACTTCAGCACATGTATTCACATGGTTAGATTCGTACTATAGAGTGGCGGAGATGAAGACCCTGGATATTTTCTGATAGATCCAGGTTGCGTTGGAGTATATTCAGTGTACTATTGCATAGATCCACATTGTATGTTTGGTGGCTATGTTCAAATTTGAGTCTTTAACACATATATCCACAGTGTATTTTTGGTGGCTATGTTCATATTTGAGTCATATTGGCATGGATCCACAGTGTATGTTTGGTGGCCATGACCTATCTTACTTGACATGGATCTTTGCATGTCAGCATTTATGCTTTGAGTCATTTGTATTCTGAGTATGGGAATGCCTACCTCAGTGATGATATATTATTG
>ML779334.1:1362231-1386510 GCA_009831015.1 Picea engelmannii
TAAAGATGATGTCACTTTATTACATAACTCCTTGATCATATGTATAGACTAGATATTGAATATATTAATCTGCCTTTACTTCGATTGGTTTGAACTGTTGTGATCTGAACGGGACAAGAGCATCGGAGCGAAGCTTGGAACAACAAAGATCTAAGGAAAGTGTTCGTAAGGTGTCATCTATGGGGGTGGAGACTTTTCTGATCAAAACTCAAAGCTCCCATAAGAAGTCATCTATGTCTATTGTTACTCCCTCTGGTTAGACTCCTTCCACCGATGGTAGGGCCCTTAGAGATTTGAAGGCCTTGGCTCGAAAGAAGTAATGATCCTTCTTTCACTTAATTTAAGAGGGACAGGTGGTGCCCTAAACGTTACCTCGGTCCGAAGCGTGCTAGATAAGACTTGTCTGAATATTGTGTTTTTACAGGAGACACTTGTTCATGCAAATAAATCACATTATTTCTTTCATTCACTTAGACCAACTTGTCTTTGCTACGTAGTTAACTCAGTTGGCACATCTGGGGGCTTATTGGTTTCGTGGGATCCTAATTTTTTCAACCTAGTTTTGTTTCTTACTTGTGGTGGAATATTATTGTCAGATATCTATTTATAAAGAAGAATATAGATCAATTTCTTGAATGTTTACGGTCCTTGTTTGGAGCGTAATCATTTCTGGGAGAACCTGGCATCTTCAAGAATTTTAAATATTAAACGTCTTATTCTTGCGGGTGACCTACACTTGACTTTATCCTCTAATGAAATATGGGGAGGTAATGTATTATTGGGTCAGCTGGCTCAATATTTCATTAACTTTTTTCTTACAAAAAAACTGATTGATGTGGTTCCGGGGAAAAGAATGCCTACTTGGTGGAATGGTCGTTTGGGGGCTCAGTTCCTAGCAAAAAGGTTGGATAGATCTCTCATGTCTAAATATCTAATTGAGTTAGTTGGTATTTATCGAGCCTGGGTGGAGTACCCGTTTATTTCCGATCATGCGCCAATTATGCTCCAACTAGATCTCCCCACGGTGTACAAGGCATACCCCTTTAAATTCAACCCACAGTGGTCACGGTATCTAGATTTCTCTTCTCTGTTACAAAAGGTGTGGAAGAATCCCAAATAATTTACCGAGTCGGGCAAGAAAAAGCACTTGGTCTGGAAACTTAGGGATTTGAATATTATTACTAAGGGTTGGCAAAAGTCTCTACAGAAGCTTAAATTTGCTCGACTTAAAAGTCTAGAGAAAGAGATCACATTCAGGATTGAGAACTTGTCGGAGGGTTTGAGAAATTCATTGTTGGAATTGTCACTTGAATATTTGCAAAAGGAGAGAAATTTTCTATTAAATGAATCAGAGGAGAAATGGTGACAGCGGAGCCATGAAATCTGGATCAAAAGCGATGACCAAAATACAAAATTCTTTCACAATTTTGCAAGCTTTAGAAGAAACTCAAAATATCTGTGAGAAATACTTGGTGATCAGGATCAAGTTTTTAAGGGTCAGTACCAGATTAAAATTGCAGCTTTGAATCATTTTAAAGATTTTTATAAGGAGCAGGGAGGTTCCTGGATAACAGAACAAGTCAGGATGGCGGATTTGTTTCCTAGAATGATAACAGACACTAAAGTTGAAGGACTATTCAAGACGGTGGACAAAGAAGAATTATTGAAGCTAATAAAAAACTTTAAAGTGGACAAGAGTCTAGAACCGGACAGTTGGACAGTGGAATTATTTAAGTATCATTTTGAAACTGTGGGGGATGATCTATTGGATATGGTGGAAGAGTCCAGACAAAAAGGTTTTATTACAGGTGCTCTAAATGCTACTTTCATTACACTGATTTCTAAAGGTAATAAACCAAACCATTTTGGCGACTTCAGACCTATCTCGTTTTGTAACTTAAGTTATAAAATCATTTCAAATATTATATCAAACCAGATAAAACCCTTTTTATCTAGGTCTCTATCGGAGGAACAGCTGGGTTTTCTTCAAGGAAGACAGATACAAGATGCTATAGGTATTGTGCATGAATGTGTACATAGTATTAAAAATAAAAAAATCCAAGTCTATGGTTTTAAAACTGGATCTACAAAAAGCATATGATTGCGTTAATTGGGACATGTTGCATATGATCCTCCTCCAGATAAATTTGGGATAGAATTTAACACAATGGATCATGAGTTGTGTGATTTCTTATACTTTCTCAATGCTGATAAATGGGGAGGTCACTGACTTCTTTAAGAGTCGACGAGGACTCAAACAAGGTTGTCCCTTATCTCCACTTTTATTTATTCTAGTTATGGAAGGCTTGAGTTTGATGTTGAAAGAAAGTCAAAGCAATGGAAGATTGGTTGGTATAAAAGTTTCAAGAGCACTAAAGATCTTACATATCCTCTTTGTAGATGATGTAATCATTATGACTAATGCAAATATGCAGGAATGGTGAGAAATTGATAAGATTCTTAAAAGTTTTTGTTTGGCTTCAGGACTCTCTATTAATACATCTAAGTCTACTTTTCATCAAGTAGGATTATCAGAATAGGAGATGTTGTATTATAAATCTCTATTTCTTTATACTTTCACTGAGTTGGAACAGGGTTTCAAGTACTTGGGATTCTATATTAAAGTTGGATATCAACGTAAAGAAGATTGGATTTGATTGATTAAAAGGGTGGAAAAAAAGATAAGTAACTGTAGCTACAGGTGGATTTCTTTAGGAGGAAGATTCACTTTGTTAAAATCCATTTTGGAGAGTCAACCTATATATTGGTTGTCGCTAGAGGTGGTGCCTTATTCTGTTCTAAACACATTGAGAAAGTTGGTGTATAATTTTCTTTGGCACAGATCGAACAAGTCAAATCATTACCATTTGTGTCGATGGGAACATATTTCTCTCTCTAAATATTTAGGAGGTTGGGGTATCAGAAACATATTTGACTTTAGTATTTCATTAGCAATGAACACACTTTGGAGAGTCCTGTCAGGGCACAATATATGGCATAGAGTCATCAGTGGCAAGTATCTCTGAGGCATATCAGCAATCAATTGGCTCAGATCCTCTGCTTTTCAGAATATGGGTTTCTCCAGAATTTGGAGTGGACTGTTGAAATCGATTTACCTTATCAACCATGGATTGTTCTAGATTCCAGGCAGTGGAACTCAAATTGTTTTAGGAAAGGACCACATCTTAGGAATGGGAAATTCCTCTTTTCTCTCATCAAATTTAATAAATTCCTTACATCTTTGAAATGTGAAGACACTTGCACAGGTTAGTATGCCTTTTGAATATTAGGAGCACACTTCACACTGGAAAAGTAGTCGAGAACTGGGACTTAATGGTGAACTGGACATGGAATGGGAGCTCTTTAGATATGCTCTTATTAATTCAGGAGCGATTGTCAATGATAAAGAAGATATTTTAAGTTGGGCAGGAGGGGATAATTCGGGTGTCCCATCAGTTAGGAATTTTTATATGAGTATCATTCGGTCCAAGAATTTAAACAAGATAGAGGTATAGAAATCATCTATCTGGAAATGGAATGTGCCATTAAAGATAAAACTATTCCTCTGGCTAGCTATGGAGGGAAAAACACTCACCTGGGAATCACTGCAAAGGAGAGTTTGGGAAGGGTCAGGGAGATGCCCACTCTATAGGATGGAATTGGAAACTATTACACATCTCTTTTTATCATGTTCCTTCACTAGATAGCTATGGGATACACTGATTATAGAGTACAAACTAAAGTGTGGCTGGGTTGGCACAAACCTGTCAGAAGCTATAAAATTATGGACTGAGGATCTATCGACTTCCCCTCAATTTCCAGCCTTTGTTTATTGTAATATCTGGCATGAGAGAAATAAATCTCTCTTTGAATACTTACACCCTTCTACATTGACAGTGATCTATAAGAGAAAGGCTCTCCTTAGTTACAAGCCCAATAAAAAAAAACATAATATCCCTCAAGATATTTTGATCACACACAACAATGAAGATGCCTTATCATGGTTCAACGGGGAAGAACAGAGGGATGGCAGTAAATGTGGAGTTGGAGGAGTGATTAAAACCATAGATGCAAAGGTTTATAAATGGACTTATAATTGTGGCAGTGGTACAAACACTAAAGCAGAGCTTCTCAGTGCATGGGCAACTTTCATGTTAGCAAAAAAACTGTCTATTTCTTGTACACAAGTGTTGGGGGATTTGAAAGTTATTATAGAATGGTTGATGAACAAAGGCAGACTAAAGGTATCATCTTTGGAAGGATGGAAAATCAGGATAAAGGAACTAACAAAAATTTTCATGTCTATAACATATCAACATATATACAGAGAATTCAATATGGAAGTTGATAAACAATCAAAACTAGCATTGGAAGTTAGTGAAGGCTATATATACTATCACCAATGGAATAGTGGAGTGGAGGGTCCTAGAAATAATATCAGGATTCACTAGAACTACTGAGAGTTCGGTCCTTTTTTGACAAGTTTGATAAGCAAGAATCCTTTTGGTGATTTGTTTATGTTCTTATCATACAGTATATTAGAGGATTGATATACATATATCAGCTTGGATCTTTGTGATGATATCTCTTTTGTATGTTTCACTCTGTTTTGGGTCTAGAAACACTCTTTCTGAATATTTTTTGGAAAAAGATATTTGTAGAAGGAATATTCTATTTGAAGAGATTCGAGAAGTACAAAAATTATATGATAATGTAATTGGGCAATTTTTTTCCTGGAAAAAAAGTTGATAAATACATTTAAAATTTGAAATTAATTAGAATATCCATTTTAATAATTAAATTGATTTTCATGTAAACTTTTTTAGAAGTGTTAATCACTAGAATTAAATTGTAATTAATAGATATCTTCACTAACAAAGTTAAGGAAATTAATACAACCTTGATTAAAGTCAAGTGAATTAAATTTTAATTAATATATCTCTTCTCTAACAAAGTTAAGGAAATTAATACAACATTGCCTAAAGTCAAGTGAAGACCCTTACAAAAATGTGAGTTTATGTGAATAGTACTAAACCATAGCCTGCAAATCATTTTCCTAATGTAATTCTCTTTCATACATGTTATATGAGTTGTACAAGGGGTATGTGTTGTTCATTGGCATGTCTAAAACACAATGCTTGAATGCATACCTCCTCCCTTGAATTCCACATTGGTTACCTTCTTCCAAAATCAAACACAAGTTTTCTCAAAGTAAATTGGTAGATCATGAAAATTTATTTCTTTTAGTGCAGTTCATACCATCATAGGCTTTGCATGGTTTAAAGTGTTTTCTACTACCATAATATATTCTCAACTAAGTTTTGCATGGTTTAACATGTTGTCTACTATCATATATTCTTAAATAGATATGCAATGATACAATCTTGTATGTTTGATAGTTCACTTTTTTCTTGTCCATCTATTGAGTTTTCATATTCTTAAATATATTTAAACAAAAACACATTCTATGAGTTTGCATCTATGAGCTCATATGCCTATCTTTCCTTTTCTTTTTCCTTTACTTTTTTTATTAGTTAAGTGCATCTATGTAAACCAATTTATTTAGCTGATCTCATGTGCATTTCTTTCCTAAATAGTTTTTCCTTTAATTTTTTTTATTGGTTAAGTGCATCTATGTAACCAATAGAATCATTAGTAACTAGAAAAAATTAAAACAGAATCTGCTAAAATCTACTAATCTGCTAAAAAAATAGAAAAAACAATTTTCATTAATAACTAGAATCTGCTAAAATTATTCTGCCAAAATTATTTGATGATATGTCAATAGAATCATATTGTTTACAGTCCACAGTAAACATAAAATAAAACATTTAAATTAAGAAAAGTATTTAAGAATTTGATGCTTAATTTAATGCATTGTAAAAAGGAGAATATATACACAACATTAGTTCATTACTAGTTAACTTTGCCACTTTTTGACAATAGAATCATTTTTTTTACAATACACAGTGAACATAAAATGAAACATTTAAATTAATACATAGCAGGAAAATATTTAAGAGTTTCATGCTTAATTTAAAATGCATTGTAAAAAGGAGAATACACAAAACATTAGTTCATTGCTAGTTAACTTTGTCACTTTTTGACAATAGAATCATATTTTTGACAGTGAACATAAAATGAAACATTTAAATTAATACATAGCAGAAAAGTATTTAAGAGTTTTATGCTTAATATAATGCATTATAAAATATATATATATATATATATATATATATATATATATATATATATATATATATATATATATATACAAAACATTAGTTCATTACTAGTTAACTTTGTCACTTTTTGACAATAGAATCATATTTTTGACAGTACACACTGAACATAAAATGAAACATTTAAATTAATACATAGCAAAAAAAGTATTTAAAAGTTTGATGCTTAATTTAATGCATTGTAAAAAGGAGAATATACAAAACATTAGTTCATTACTAGTTAACTTTGTCATTTTTGTTTCCATCAACTTCGAGAAATCAAATATGAGACAATAATTACTATTTTGAATTCCAAAATTATGAAATATATATATTATAATCAAAGTCTGAATAGTTACACTGTAAAATACATAAGTTCCACATCCATTTTAGGATGATAACAAAAACTAATACATTTAAATCCAACATTATGAACTCTAAGACATCACTTTAAGATAGATCATTTCATACATGAAATTCAAACCTGCAAAAAAAACAGAATTCAAAAATTAAAAATTTACAATTCAAACATGCGAAATAATACAGAATTCAAAAATTGTAATTAAAAAAAAAATGACATACATACCAAAAGAATTAAGTGTCATCCTCCAACATAATCTTTCCCACAAAATATATTGTAAACATATTTTCCACCAAATATAATTTAGACATCTGTAAAAATAAAAAACATAATAAAAAAACAAATAACACATATTAGCACATATGTTGTAACTAAATATTAAATAAACAATAAGAAATAATAACATAAGCAACCACAGTTAAACAGATTTAAGATCTAGTTACTCTCCAATTAAAAGTACATGATTTAAACAATTTGTAAATCTTATCTAAAATCTTAAAAAAATTTAAAAAGAAAAATTATGTTCTAAAACTATGTATGAAGAAAGTTCACAAATCTCCATATTAAGTCATTCTTCCATTGAAATGTTTATCTCCTTGTGGATAAAGTCTCAAATCCTTCAAGTGAAATTCTCCCTGTGGATAAGGTCTCAAATCCTTCAGGTGAAATTCTCATCTCAAGTGATGTTATTGTGTTCTTGGTAAAACAAATTGTGAGTTAGAGTTAGATAATAATCTGAAAATAAATATAGAATTGTGTATGAAGAAAATTCACAAATCTCCATATTAAGTCATTCTTCCAAAAAAATACTTATCTCCTTGTGGATAAAGTCCAAACTCCTTCAGGTGAAATTCTCTTTGTGGATAAAGTCCTAAATCCTTTAGAAATTCTCATCCCATGTGATGTTATTTGATCATATTTACACAACAATAAAATACTAATCTCCTTGGCAGTTAAATACTTCTCTCTTCTTCTTCTGCAGTGGTCATATTATAAAATTTCACGAAGCCCTTTCAAACTAAAGGACTCATAAATCTCCATATTAAGCCATTCTTCCAAAAAACTACTTATTATCTAAAAAAGTTCACAAATCTCCATTTTAAAAACCATTCTTCCAAAAAATACGTATCTTCTCTTTCTTCGATGGAATAGATGTTCTCATATAATCTTGCATGTACATGAAGAAAACACAAATCTGCACATGTATATTAAATCATTCTTCAAAAACCATTTAAATGGGATGTATTCATATTAGATATAATGAAATGCTCTTTGAAATTATGTGAGCTAGCTCACATATACAATATGTGAGAGATTATTTGTAAATCTAATTGAATGTTGGTTTTTGTGATTAGTAACCAATTTTGTTAAGAGTTTGAAAATACCCTAGCAAGAAGGAATTCACTTTGTTGTATGTAGAAAACAAAAATTTGTCCATACTACGTCATTCTTGGACAATAAATAAAGGAATGCAATCGAGGAAAATTTAGAAACTTTCTCTTTTCTGATGTGGGATAGAGTTTGTTCTCAAATATTCAAACATGTTCCAGTTCAAAATTAGGTCTTCATCATGATATAACCTTAAATCAGTTTGAATTTACACCATTTAAGACAACGATAAACTTATATGGGGGTTCTATATATTTCAAAATAATTGATCAAAGAGTTGAATAGGAAAGGCTAAACTAAAAATTTGAGAAAACAAAAATTTGATAAAAGTCAAGAACATACATTTATGAATCATCTTGAATGGACACATCATTCCCTAATTTGGGTGATTCCTCTGCTTCCTCAATCCCAATCTCCCTTCCGAGCACACTCTCAGGTACTCTCTTCTCCACATTATCCTATATAACACATTTCAAATTCAAAAATTTGAAAAATTATATTTAGATGATTATAACACATTAAATTTAAATGATTTTAAGACATTAAATGATACATGTGATCTCCCACCCTCTTCAAACTCTCCCAATGAGAATTGAGACAAGTCTGCCCAAGTAGTAGGAGAAGGAATAGGGATCTATGAACAACACAACTAAGAACTAAACCTAGGATTCAATGTGTTCACAATTATACAAAAATATAAATGTTGCTGATTTCTTATTCAAAAGAGTGGAGATTGAACAACTATTAGAAAACACATACCTGATTCAACCAGTCCAAATTTAAACTTGTCGAATCAAGTCCCCTACCTATTGGAGATTTGTTTAACATATCTCCAAACTGCAATTAATGGCAAGAAGAACTCGATTATATCTATAGAGACAATGATATCTAAATCTAGAACTAGAATTAAACTATCATAAAATGCGTCAAAAATTTCCTAAATAGAACACATACCAATCTGCGGTTTGGGTCATCATTCTGAATGACCTTCTTCCAACCATCCCGGCAAAATTTTGCATACTCCAAAAAATCTCTACTAACATTGTATCTAACTCTGCATCTGTTTTATCAACAAATGTGCCCCGAGAATTAGCTTCTGCTCATTGACACTTCATGCCAACATCAACACCATAAAAAATAGCTTCCAAATTTTCCCTGATTGTAGTCTAGGCCTCTTTTCCAACTTATGATGTAACCTGGAACTCTGAAAGTGAAGCAAATGCCCATGTTGGGTGAGGTACTAAAGGTTGTGGAGGCCTCGGCAATGCCACACTTCGATATGCCCATTTGCAATCATATGTACATCATTTACCAGTCCCATAATATTTGGACGGTAGACTAGTATAATCAGGGTGCATGTGCAAGAAAAACTCTGCAAAAAAGTGTCTTGAAAAATAATGTGGAACCTCATCATTTGACGCAGGCGCGCCCGCTAGGCACGTCCGCTCACAGGATCTTTCCTCCTTCCTCAGCCCGAAGAACTCAAAGGTTCTTCTATTTCCCTATTGGGAAATTTTCACCCACAACAACTCTCTCACGGGGTCTCCCTTTCTTCTGGATCAATGTTGACCTTTCTCTTTGTTGTCGGGATTCCTCCTATCGGGATTTTGAAATTTGCAATGTCCAAACAATTTGTTTTACCGATCCCTTATCCTTAATACGCTCCTTGGTTTCCTTAGCCCCTCCTGGCTATGCCTGGTCCACGTGACCTCCCCTATATGACCACAGCCATAAATCCCATCGGGGTTTCGAGCATTTCAATGTCGAAATACACATGCCCTCAGGACTCGCAATTCCTCGAATCCCGACACGCTCCTTACGCGTTAGCCCTCCTAGCTATACGCTTTGGCCCATATGACCATTATCCCCGTGACCACAGTCTTATCCCTCATTGGGACTATGGGGTTTCAATTTCTGAAAAACACTTGCCCACGAGATTTCCGATTCCTTGAATCCTGATTCACCGCCATACTGACAGTTGGCTCCCATAATGGTGCTTCCCACCTTTCCGACGTGCTGACAGCTGGTCGCACGGTGGCACCTTCCTCTTTTTCAGGGTTTCATGGTTCATGATTCCAAAATGCATAAACACCTTGTCACCAGGATCCCCGATATCCCGATGACCCAAACACCGATAGATGACTTCCTTGTCGAGACTTTTCCCGATGGCTCCGATTGCTTCCACGCGTCCCCTCAAGACGGACGGTTCAGATTAACTCTCGGGATTTCAAGACTTCTGATGTCCCAAATTTCACAGCCTCAGGAACTCTAATATCCCGACGTGCCAATATACCGACTCTCTTTAGATTTATGACACCTGTCTCCCCAAACGGACGGCTCAGATTATTTCGAGGTTTTCACTATGGACTTCCCCGATATCTTGTCCACGAGAATGTTGATTCCCGACTCCTGACGCCTCGATGTCTGCCACGCGTCTCAACTGACAGACGGTCCAGATATTCCCTCGAACTCCACCCAAATGCAAAGTCCAGCCACTTCACTTGTATGAACCCTGATGACCAAACTCTCGATGTCTTCTCAGGGGTTTTCCTCTACTCACGGGGACTTAAATCTTGTGTAACTCCTGTCAAACTGGACGGTTGATGCTAACTGACCAACGATCCGATGGCTCATGACCCCTCGAGCTTGGACTCCCAATGCGGCCATAACCTCCTCGCTTCCTTGGCAGATCCAACGACTGACAGGATTTCACAAATCCTCTACTCAAGATCCCGACCGTCGATTTCCTCCCTTTGGCGATTCCTTGAGAATGACCAAGTATTCCTCCGCAGAACTTGTCTTCATGTGGTGCAACTGTGCAACGCATATCTAAACACTCCATGGCACAAACTTCCAGTGCTTCTCTTCGACGATATTGAAAGCCTTATCCCTCCTGAGCTTCCTCACACTTTCAACCTCAAAGAGGGTCTTTGCACGCACTCCTTGCTGCAGTTCTCAACCACCTCCAAGTGTTGAGTTCTTTCGACTCTGCGCACACCTGCAGCAACAGTCCTTCAATACTTCGCTCAGATTCACAACTTAGACTCACCTTAGCCTGCACAATCCTTGCATGACTTGTATAACCCAATTTCACTTATGGGTGAGTGAGAACAAGAGTTAAACTATCTGAGCCTTTTGTCAACGCACTCCTTGCGGACGACTTCAACTGCACTCCTTGCAGGAATCCTTGCTCAAATAGAGAAACAATTGAAACTCATTCCACTTCCTCTCAGACTTCAATATCAACACATGAAATCATATACACAGCATAACAACAAATGCATAACAGGAAGTAATTACTCATGAGCATAGTATTCAACACACATACACAAAGAACAAACACAAAACCATGGATCTAAATCAACTTCTTCTATTAATCCAAATAACTGTACATGGGTGTTTCTACACAGCTCTCTTCTCTTCTTCTCAATGCTCAGGATTATTGTTACAATGCACAATGAGGGTGTCTATATCCTGTTTCCCTCTTTTCTTCAAAACTGTCTAATATAATATTAAATTATATCTACCTATTTCATCTCAACATAAATGCCTCTATCTACTTCAGACGATAGCATATGGCTCGAGGTCTGATTAAAATATATAAGTGTGCTTCATTAAATTTCCTCATTAATGTTCGCGCAACAGTTTCAAGGTGTTTTTCAAAAATTTGTGTTGCACACCTTCCAGCTATCTTCTGCTTTCGCGCTGGCTCGATTGACATGGGAGATGCTCCTGCATCATACTCCCTCACTTGAAAACTTTCATGGGCTCCTATCCATGAGTTGTTTCATAGTCTGTCCATGCTTCAAAATCTTTGCTTCAGTCTCCCAGATGGCGTCTTCAACTGGATGGTCCTTCCACTTGACCAAATATTCGAAGTATTCTTTCCTTCTGGTCTTCTTACCCACTCGTTTATTCAGTATCTTCTCTATTTGTGGCTTCTCTGCAACTGGAATCTGTTTTTGCCACTGAACCTCTGGTTGTTCACCTTCTGCTTTCACTTCCTCAGCTTTGTACTGGTATAAATCTGAGACATTGAATATCGGAAAAATTCCTATCCCATTGGGTAATTCAATCTCATAAGCATTCTCTCCAATTTTCTTCAAGACCTTGCATGGTCCGATTTTATTCATCTTCAATTTATTGTATGTTCCCCTTGGGAACCTTTCTCTTCTCAAGTGCGCCAGAACCAAGTCACCAACCTCAAATTGAAGTTGTCTTAAATGTCGATATGCTCTCTGCTTATACTCCTAACTTGAATTCCGCAGTCGCTCCCTTCACCCGACTGTGAAGTTCTTTCATCGCCTCCGCGAATTCTTCGGCACTAGCGCTCCTAGTAGCAGTCTATTCTAAATCTCTCAATTCAGAAACTCCTCTCGGCTGTGTGCCATATACAATCTGGAATGGACTCTGGCCTGTGCTCCTGTTCACTGATTCATTATACGCAAACTCTACCTGCGGAAATGTATTGTCCCAATTGTTGTGGTGCTCTGCCACCAGGCTTCTCAGAAAGTCTCCTAGACTTATGTTTACTGCTTCCATCTGTCCATCCATCTGAGGATGATAAGCTGAACTAAACAACAATTTAGTCCCCATATTCTTCCATAATTTCCTCCAAAAGTGCCCTAAGAACTTTGTATCTCTGTCTGAAACAATACTCCTTGGTAAGTCGTGAAGTCGAACGACTTCTTTGAAAAATAGGTTCGCGATGTGAGTCGCGTCGCTGGTTTTCTGACATGGGATAAAATGTGTCATCTTGGAAAATCTATCCACTACCACAAAGATCGAATCAAATCCTCTTTGCGTCCTTGGCAATCCCAATGTGAAATCCATGCTAATTTCATCCCACGGATTCTCAGGTATGGGAAATGGTTGATAAAAACCCACATTCTTCTTCCTTCCCTTTGAATGCTGGAAAATTCTGCATCTGTCTACAAACCTCTTGACCTCTACTCGCATCCCTGGCCAAAAGTATGATTCACTCAACTTTGCGAATGTCTTATCATGACTGAAGTGTCCGGCCAATCCTCCACTGTGTTTCTCCTTCAGCAAGTTCCCCCTCATGGAACTATTTGGAATACACAGCTGATTGCCTATGAACAACAATCCTTCCTGGATCAGGTATTCGACCCATTTGTTGCTATCTCTAAGAAATGGATTCTCAGTTGCTTCATACGCTTCCTTAAAGTTTGGATCATCTGTGTACATGTCTTTGAGATCATCAAAACCTAACGTCTTGACTTTGAACTCCTGCAACAACAAACACTTCCTGCTCAAAGCATCAGCAACTTTGTTAGCAATACCAGAAATATGTTTTATCACAAAAGTGAAATTTTGCATGTATTCAACCCATTTAACATGCCTCTGGTTCAACTTTTCATGTTGAGTCACAAACTGCAATGCATGGTTATCACTATATAAAACAAATTCCTTCGGAATCAAGTAGTGCCTCCATTTTTTCAATGCCTGTATGATGGAATAAAATTCCTTATCATGCGTGGAGTGCTTTACTTTCGCCTCATTCAGCTTCTCGCTGAAATATGCAATTGGTCTGTCATCTTGACTTAAGACTTCTCCTATTGCAAACCCGCTTGCATCACATTTTACTTGAAATGTCTTTTGGAAATCCGGCAACACCAGAATTGGTTGTTCTGTAATCTTTTGTTTCAACAAATTGAAACTCTTCTCATCCTCTTCAGTCCAGTGAAAAGATTTATGTCTTTTCTTCACTGTGTCCATCATTGTTGCACTAATCCCACTAAAATTCCTAATGAATTTTCGGTAGATACTAGCCAAACCATGAAAACTTCTCACCTCAAATATGTTCCTCGGTGATGGCCAATTCTTGATTACCTCCACCTTATCTGGATCCATCCTCAACTCATTTGCCGAAATAACAAACCCCAAATAAATGAGTTATGTCTTCATAAATGAGGATTTATTTATATTTATCAACAACTTCTCTTGTTGTAATCTCTTCATCACAATGGCTAAATGCTTCAGATGTTCAGCCTCCGTTTTACTAAAAATCAGTATATCATCCAGATATATGATAACAAATTTTTCGATGAAATCCTTCAGGACTTCGTTCATCAACCTCATAAAGGTACTTGGCGCATTTGTTAATCCAAAYGGCATAACAAGCCATTCATACAAACCTTCATTTGTCTTGAATGTTGTTTTCCATTCATCACCTTCTCTCATGTGAATCTGGTGATATCCACTCTTCAAATCAATCTTTGAAAAAAAAATTGCTCCACTTAAGCAGTCCATCAGATCATCCATTCTTGGCAATGGGAATCTGTACCTGATAGTTATTTTGTTAATGGCTCTTGAATCAGTGCATATCCTCCAGCCTTCGTCTTTCTTCGGACTGAGTATTGTCGGAATAGCAAACGGACTCAAGATTTCCCTACCAAACCTTTGTCCAACAAATCTTGGACTTGTCTTTTGACCTCTTCATTCTCTTGTGCCATTAATCTATACGCGACTTTGTTTGGAAAACTGACTCCTGGTATGAGATCGATATGATGACTCACACTCCTCATCGGTGGCAACGAACAAGGTAATTCGTCCACTACTATATCAGTGAACTCTTCCAGCAGTTCCTGAACTTCTTATGGCAAATCGTCCACTCTTGTGCTGGTCAAAACAATTCTTGGTTTTCTGACCACAAAGAATTGTGGATCCTCCTTCTTCTTAACCTCCGTAAGAAGTTCCTTCCCACTCATGAGAATTACAATGTTACTCACTTCCGGCTTCACCTTCTTATCCTTAATTGGATGCAACATATGAATTCTCCTGTTCTTTTCCAGGGTGTATGTGTTCATCCTCCCATCATGAATCACATTCCTATCATATTTCCATAGCCTACCCAGCAATAGATGACAAACATCCATAGGAATAACATCACATAAAATATTATCATTATATCCTCCTATTTTGAATTCAACTAAACACTGTTTGGTGACATTTACCTGATGTCCCTTTTGTAGCCACGAAACTTTGTATGGACTTGGATGATCAGTCGTCTCTAGCTCCATCTTTTCTACCATCTCGGTTGAAACGATATTATCCGTGTTACCGCTGTCCACAATGACCTTTCATACTCTATCCTTGGTCTTGAAAGCAGTCCTAAAAAAACTGTTTCTTTGGGTTGAGCTTTCCATTTCTTTCTCTGGTGTCAAAAGGACTTTTTGCATCACCAGGGATCTTCCTCTTTCAGCGTCTTCTACCTCAACATCTCGCCTTTGTGCCTCAGTGATGTGAGTCTCTCCAACCTCTTTCTTTTTATCAGGACACTCATAAGACTTGTGCCCATTCTTTCCACATGTGAAGCATGTAATTACTCCACCTCTTCCTCTTCCTCTACCTCTGGTATGAGGAAACTTATTATTATCAGCATATCCTCCTCTATGCTCAGTATGTTTTTCTCTCTGTTTAGCATATCACCCTCGTTGTGAGCTTCCACCTCTCTCTGTCCAAGTCTGAGGTTTCTTCCAGTCGTCCCTGGGCTTCTGGGTTCTTTCCTGGGCAACTGATTTTCCTCTAGGTTGACTCCTGCCTCGGCCCCTCTGACCTTGCTTTCGGCTCATCTTCTCTTCCTCTTTCAGAGCCATTTGATAAGCATCTTCTACCATTCAGATGGTTTCCATACTCATTTCATCCTGAATGTCGTATCTCGGGCCATTCATATACCTGGCCACTTTTTCGTCATTGCTTTCACGATGACCTGCCCTGATATTCAACCTGTAAAATTCCTCAGTATACTCCTTTACTGTCATCAGCTTCTATCTCAGCATCTTCATTCTCCTAAACAGAGAAATCCGATAGTCCCTGGGAATGAATTTTACCTTCATCTTTGCAATCATCCTGTCCCAGCTCTTAATTTTTTGCTTGCCTTGGCAACGCCTGTCAGCTTGTAGTTCATCCCACCACAACGTTGCATGTCCCTTTAATCTCGTGATGGCATGCCTGACCTTCTTGTCCTCTTCGATATCTTCATAGTCTAGAAGCTCTTCTACATCCATATTTCCCTCATAAACTGGAATGTCCATTTTCACCTTTGCACCCATTCTTGCAACAGCTTTAAGTAAGCGTTCATTTGTTGCATCTTCCGCTGGGATTTCTTCTTCTCCATGTACATCATCATCTTCATTTTTGGACTCACTGATATCTCCTACATCATCTTTGCGCCTTTGTCTTATATCCATGTCCACAATCATAGAACGTAAGTTATGCAGCTCTCTTTCTACTCCTGGATTCTGCACTTGCCTACCCCTTCCTCTGGACATTTCCCTTTCCTCCTCTGGATCAGGTGATTGTCTATCCCTTCTCCTCGACGGCATGTTGAATTCTCCTTCTCCCTGCTACAGAAAGAAAAGAAGATATTCCAAGCTCTGATACCACTTGACGTGTATCAGAGTGCTCTTTACCTCTTCCTGCCTCTTCCTGCCTGAAATATACAAGCAAGATTCAAGCTCTGATACCACTTGATGCAGGCGCGCCCGCTAGGCACGTCCACTCACAGGATCTTTCCTCCTTCCTCGGCCAGAAGAACTGAAAGGTTCTTCTATTTCCCTATAGGGAAATTTTCACCCACAACAACTCTCTCACGGGGTCTCCCTTTCTTCTGGATCAACGCTGACCTTTCTCTTTGTTGTCAGAATTCCTCCTATTGAGATTTTAACATTTTCAATGTCCAAGAAATTTGTTTTACCAATCCCTGAGCCTCGATACGCTCCTTGGTTACCTTAGCCCCTCCTGGCTATGCCTGGTCCATGTGACCTCCCCTATATGACCGCAACCATAACTCCCATTGGGGTTTCGAGAATTTCAATGTCGAAATACACATGCCCTCAGGACTCGCGATTCCTCGAATCCCGATGCACTCCTTACACGTTATCCCTCCTGGATATAGGCTTTGGCCCATATGACCGTTATCCCCGTGACCACAGTCTTATCCCTCGTCGGGGCTACAGGGTTTCAATTTCTGAAAAACACTTGCCCATGGGATTCCCGATTCCTCGAATCTCGATTCGCCGCCATACTGACAGTTGGCTCCCACAATGGCGCTTCCCTCCTTTCTGACGTGCTGACAGCTGGCCGCACGATGGCACCTTCCTCCTTGTTGGGTTTTCATGGTTTGCGATTCCAAAATGCATAAACACCTTGTCACCAGGATCCCCGATATCCCGATGACCCAAACACCGATAGATGACTTCCTTGTCGGGACTTTTCCCGATGGCTCCGATTGCTTCCAAGCATCCCCTCAAGATGGACGGTTCAGATTAACTCTCGGTATTTCAAGACTTGTGATGTCCCAACTTTCACAGCCTAAGGAACTCCGATATCCCGACGTGCCAATATACCAACTCTCTTCGGATTTCTGACACCTGTCTCCCCAAATGGATGGCTCATATTATGCCGGGGTTTTCACTATGGACTTCTCCGATCTCTTGTCCACGGGAATGTTGATTCCTGACTCCCGACGCCTCGATGTCCTCCACGCGTCTCAACTAACGGACGGTCCAGATCTTCCCTTGAACTCCGCCCAAACGCAAAGTCCAGCCACTTCACTTGTATGAACCCCGATGACCAAAATCCCGATGTCTTCTCAGGGGTTTTCCTCTCCTCACGGGAACTTAAATCTTGTGCAACTCCTGTCGAACTAGACGGTTGACGCTAAATGACCAATAGTTCGATGGCTCATGACCCCTCGAGCTTGGACTCCCAACGCGGTCGTAACCTCCTCGCTTCCTTGGCAGATCCAACGGCTAACGAGATTTCACAAATCATCTACTCAAGATCTCGACCATCGATTTCCTCCCTTTGGCGATTCCTTGAGAATGACCAAGTATTCCTCTGCGAAATTATCCACCTGTGGTGCAACTGTGCAACGCCTATTTAAACACTCCACCACACAAACTTTCAGTTCTTCTCTTCGACGAGCTTGAAAGCCTTATCCCTCCTGAGCTTCCTCACACTTTCAACCTCAAAGAGGGTCTTTGCACGCACTCCTTGTGGCAGTTCTCAACCACCTCCAAGTGTTGAGTTCTTTCAACTCTGCGCACACCTACTGTAGAATTCCTTCAATACTTCACTCATATTCACAACTGAGACTCACCTTAGCCTGTGCACTCCTTGCACGGATCGTATAACCCAATTTCACTTATGGGTGAGTGAGAAAAAGAGTTAAACTATCTGATCCTTCTGTCAACGCACTCCTTGTGGATGACTTCAACTGCACTCCTTGCAGGAATCCTTTCTCAAATAGAGAAACAATTGAAACTCATTCCACTTCCTCTCAGACTTCAATCTCAACACATGAAATCATATACACAGCATAACAGCAAATGCATAACAGGAAGTAATTACTCATGAGCATAGTATTCAACACACATACATAGAGAACAAACAAAAAAACATGGATCTGAATCAACTTCTTCTATTAATCCAAATAACTGTACATGGGTGTTTCTACACAACTCTCTGCTCTTCTTCTCAATGCTCAGGATTATTGTTACAATGCACAATGAGGGTGTCTATATCCCGTTTCCCTCTTTTCTTCAAAATTGTCTAATCTAATATTAAATTATATCTTCCTATTTCATCTCAACATAAATTCCTCTATCTACTTCAAAATAGAGCGTATGGCTCGAGGTCTGACTACAATATATAAGTGTGCTTCATTAAATTTCCTCATTAATGTTCGCGCAACAGTTTCAAGGTGTTTTTCAAAAAAAAATGTTGGATGCCTTCCAGCTGTCTTCGGCTTCTGCGCTGGCTCGCTTGACATGGGAGATTCTACAACATCATCATTCCATGGAAATTTATCATATGTCGCTAAAAATCTGTTATACAGATGTCCTGCAAAGTCAAGGTGCTTAAAATATTGCACCTTCAACATCTTCCGCTTTGGACCCTCTTTGAAATTGAACATGGAAATGGTATCTTCTTTTGAAACTCTATTTTTTACTACCTCTCATTTATCAGGACCCATCACCTCTGACTTTCGTTGCCTCATTAGATCGACAAAACTGTCAGTGGTTGGCTCCATCTTATGATATGCATCCATAAAGTTTTTCAATGAATGCAAAACAATTTGAAAGATTTGTTTTCTCTCCTGAGGGAGTTCCAAGACCACCAAATCATTTTCCAACCTCTTTTTAACACATGAGTATTGCTCAAGCGTCATTGCTTCAGTATTCCCTTCCCATGGAAGTTCATCACCAACATTTGAAGGATAGGTGGACGTAGGCATGTAATATTTTGTTTCTTGATAACACGGCCTCCTAAATCCACCTTCACCCTCTGCACCGACATTTTTATCTTCGTGACATCCACTCTCTCTTTCATTTTTGTCCCTTACTCTAAATGGATTGTCTACACACACATTTGAAAGTAACTTCAAGATTTAACCTCACATAAATTTAAATACAACAAAAATAAACAAAATCAAAGAAAATTACCAGAAATATTCTCTTGTCCAGAGGTATTCCCTACATTCTCAGGTGTAGGAGTATTGATGTGCAACCTATCTAAGAAGGTTGCATCCATAGCACTATCTTGAGAAGGTTTTGTAGTTTATCTATTCATAGACTCGTTTGAAAATCTCCTATTATGAGATTTTTGTTGCTCAGTCGGAGTCTCAGTCGAAGAAGGAGTTCTTGTTCTTCCTTCTTGGGAAAACCTAGAGCATTTTCGAGGAATGTTTGGAGAATCTTATGCCAACATATCTCCTCAATATCTATCCACAATGCAGAGTTTTTCAATAAAAATGTAGAGATGTACACAAGTTCAAGCAATTAAAAACGCAAAGATAAATCAAAGTTTTAATCAAACAAGCCGCAGAGGTACTCTCTCATTAGAAGGTGAAAATACTAGACATTCAACCATGAATCAATCAACTCAAATATAAGTAAGGGGTCCATATACAACATGGAAAATTATTATCCTTCACTCATCATCCATGCACAGAAAAGCAGGGCATTTGAATCTATAGGTATTTAAACACCGAAGTGATAACTATCGATTCGACTCCTGGCCGAATGCTCAGGCATGGACTGATGACTAAAGGGATAAGTGACAGGAGATAAAATCACAATCTTTTCATAATAATCAATAAAAACCACACATAAAAGTCATTGAAATTAGAAGGTGGGTTCACCAAGGGATTGTCATTCAACTTAGAGGTTTATCATTCACAATACACATCAAAGAAGAAGACACAAAGACTAAAAATTCAGCCATGAATCAATCAACTAAAATATAAGTAAGGGATAGACAACAGGGGAAATTATTATCCTTCACTCATCATCCATGCACAGAAAAGAAGGGCATTTGAATCTATAGGTCCCTAAATACTTTATGGTCACCTAAAGTTACATAAAGGGACCTAAGTGTACTATAAACTAATGGATTCCTACATTGAGTGGATAACTACCCAAAATTAACTCAATAGCATGTGCATATTCTTTGAACATGATTCAATCCACTAAGACCACATATATATTCCTTATAAAATTTCTTTAAGTTTCCTTAAAAGTTCCCTATGGTTGGATCCAGTAAAAAAAATGTATTAGAAAATTTCTTTAAGATTCCTTAAAAGTTACCTATGGTTGGATCCACTAAGACCACATATAATGCAATGCATTAAAATCCCCAAAACAAATATTTTATATTCATAACCTCAGACACCCACTAATAACATAAGAAATCTTTAGTAAGTGGTGCACAGAAACGTGTTATGCCTTTAATCTTGGCACATAGAAAATCTTGCTTTACTAAGTGGTGCACTCTTATCTGATCAAAGATTGGATAATGTTATATTATATAACATATGAACTGTGAAAATGTTATATTATATATAGTTGGATCACTTGAGAGATTTAAGGACAAATTGTTGGACAGTTTTGGATATGGTTGAACTAAATACATAACTGTGAAATACTTTATGGTCTCCTAAAGTTACATAAAGGGACCTAAGTGTACTATAAACTAAGGGATTTCTACATTGAGTGGATAACTACCCAAAATTAACTCAATAGCATGTGCATATTATTTGAACATGGTTCAATCCACTAAGACCACATATATATTCCTTATAACATTTCTTTAAGATTCCTTAAAAGTTCCCTATGGTTGGATCCACTAAAAAAAACGTATTAGAAAATTTCTTTAAGATTCCTTAAAAGTTCTCTATGGTTGGATCCACTAAGACCACATATAATGCAATGCATTAAAATCCCCAAAACAAAGAGTTTATATTCATAACCTCACACACCCACTAATAACATAAGAAATCTTTAGTAAGTGGTGCACAGCGACTTGTTATGCTTTTAATCTTGGCACATAAGAAATCTTGCTTTACTAAGTGGTGCACTCTTAACTGATCACAGATTGGATAATGTTATATTATATAACATATGAACTGTGAAAATGTTATATTATATATAGTTGGATCACTTGAGAGATTTAAGGACAAATTGTTGGATAGTTGTGGATATGATTGAACTATATACATAATTTTGAAATACTTTATGGTCACCTAAAGTTACATAAAGGGACCTAAGTGTACTATAAACTAAGGGATTTCTACATTGAGTGGATAACTACTCAAAATTAACTCAATAGAATATGCATATTCTTTGAACATGGTTCAATCCACTAAGACCACATATATATTCCTTATAACATTTCTTTAAGATTCATTAAAAGTTCCCTATGGTTGGATCCACTAAAAAAAACATATTAGAAAATTTATTTAAGATTCTTTAAAAGTTCCCTATGGCTGGATCCACTAAGACCACATATAATGCAATGCATTAAAATCCCCAAAACAAACAGTTTATATTCATAACCTCACACACCCACTAATAACATCAACATGGGATGGGTATGAGGGTTGTTCGTATTCCTAATATAAATTTCGATGAGGTGATGCAAACGTAATATTTGTGAGGCTTGGTTGGAGTTAGAAATCTAGATAAAATATAGTCATATAAGGTGGAAATTCACGTTGATTGAGAGTAATCATGACAATAATTTCAAATGTAAGTGCATCACAACCTATTGTAAACATAGTAATGTGAGTTTTAATGGGATATATATTAAAAAGAAAATGATTTTAAGTGATTCTTAATTGTCACAAAATTTATGGTGGTAATGAAGCCTATTTCTACAAATAGTAATGTGAGTTTTAATGACGTATATATTTCGAAGAAGATGCAATTGAGTGAGTCTTAATTGTCACAAATTTAATGGTTCTAAAGGGTAATGTCTATAGATATCCACAGTCCCCTCGTGGTGTGGGAGGGTCATGCTATCCACATTCTCATAGATGTGTGATGACTAATACTAGTTGTCTACTAGAGATATTAGGTCGAAAGGTTTGAAGATTTCACATTTGGATTATATCTAGAGTTAGCTCAATATAGTCAAAACTCCAACATATTTCAACAAAGGAAGGGATGGTAGATGCAAGATTAAATTAAGGGTTTAAAAGGACCTGGGTGATTCCAAGTCAATTGAGGGTCACATTTGGGATTCGATATGTTATTCCTTGTTTCCTCACATAGTTCCTACCATGTTTAAATTATAATAATTCAATTTTAAAGATGGATGAACGTTGAGTTAATATTAATTCTTTAATGAGGATTATTTGAAGTTTGATTTACTTTATTTATTTGTATGCATGATTAGTTGTTAACATTTTAAAAATTACATTAGGAACATCGCTTGTTATTATCGTCTACATGTGGGATATGTGTGTGTTAGCTATGCCTAAATATCCAACACACATATAGTATTATGGTTCAGTAAACACATTAGTTGCTAATGTCTAGGTTATTAATGAATTAATTAATAAGTTTGAAGTTTGAAGTTATATTATATGAATATAAATATCATCAAAAAGATAATAATTAGTTCCCATCTTTAAATATTATATGAAGTTATAATAAATGAGGATAATAATTAGTTCCCATCTAATACTCTTTTATTTCTATATTAGACTTTATTATCCCAAAATGAATTATTCGTTATAATTATTCTGTTAGTCAAATGGTCACTACAATTGGAAAAGACCGCCAAAGTGGGAGATTGGTTCCTTTTTGGGGAGTTTACAATGATAAGAGTCTATGGTTTGGAAGAGAAGCCATATCAAAAGTGAGTGTTGAATTTAGTAGAGAAGCCATATCAAGAGACTGAAAAAAGTGAAATCCATTCAGTTACTGACTAAAAATCCAAGCATATTAAATTAAATATTGATCGGATGAATTTCAAGGAAAAACAAAATCTACACAAGTAGGTGCAAAGACTAAAAATTCATCCATGAATCAATCAACTCAGAGATAAATAAGGGATATATGGCAGAGAAAATTCTTATCATTCACTCATCATCCATGCACAGAAAAGTAGGGCATTTGAATCTATAGGTCTTTAAACACCAAAGTGGCAACCGTCGATTCGGGTCCTGGCCGACTTCTCGGGCACAGACTAATGACTAAAAGGATAAGGGATGAAAGATAAAAACAAAATATTTTCATAATAATCAATAAAACCCACACAGAGAAGTCATTGAAATCAGAAGTTTGGTTCACCAAGGGATTGTCATTCAACTCAAAGGTTTATCATTCACAATGCACAGTATATCAATAAAAATGCAGAGATGTACCCAAGTTCAAGCAATTAAAAACACAAAGATAAATCGAATTTTTAATCAATCAAGCCACAGAGGTACTCACTCATAAGAAGGCATAAAGACTAGACATTCAGCCATGAATAAATCAACTCAAATATAAGTAAGGGGTCCATAGACAGCATGGAAAATTATTATCCTTCACTCATCATCCATGCACAGAAAAGCAGGGCATTTGAATCTATAGGTCTTTAAACACCGAAGTTACGACCATCGATTCGGCTCCTGGCCAACTGATCAGGCACAGACTGATGACTAAAGGGATAAGGGACAAAAGATAAAACCACAAACTTTTCATAATAATCAATAAAACCCACACATAGAAGTCATTGAAATAAGAAGTTGGGTTCGCCAAGGAAAATCAATTCAAAACAACAGCGATGGGATGGTAGATGTGAGAAGGAATTAAGGGTTTAAAAGGACCTAGGTGATTCCAAGTCAATTGAGGATCACATTTGGGATTCAATATGTGATTCATTGTTTCCTCACATAGTTCCTACCATGTTTAAATTATAATAATTCAATTTTAAAGATGGATGAATGTTGAATTATTACTCTTTCTTTAATGAGGATTATTTGAAGTTTGATTTACTTTATTTATTTGTATG
>ML779334.1:1386560-1424143 GCA_009831015.1 Picea engelmannii
TAATAAGTTGTCAATTTGAACTTATATTATATGAATATAAATATCATCAATAAGATAAGTATTCAATAAATTTGGTCAATATGTGTGATGTAATATTATATGAATATAAATATCATCAATAAGATAAGCATTCAATAAGTTTGTGGCATAGACCTATCGGCCCTCGGGACGAGATCCACTCACAGGATCGTTCTTCATCTCTTTTGAGCCAAATCGGCTCTTTCGATTCCTTGCTAGAATCTTAATTGAATCGATCCATAGGTCCTTCGGGAAGTTCCCATGTGTGAACAACACTAGGCGCGAGCTCCTTTCTCCCCAAGCGACCACAACGCTATGACCAAGGCCCAATTCAAAAGGTGCTTGTCGCAACTCGCAACTCGCGAGTTTGTGAGTAGTGACTCCCGACTCTTCCCTTCCAATCTCGCGATACCCGAAATACCGATACGGGTATGGATCTTCCTCTGTCAGCGCCTTCAAAATGTAACCATAGGTTAGGGCTTAAATATCAGCGCCTCTCGCAACTCGCACCTTCATGAGTTCATGGGTCAGACTCTCGTGCCCTCCTGTTGCGATCTCCCGAGACGCGATAAGTCAACGTCGGGTTGACTCCTTCCTTGATGCTTTTCATTATTCACAACCTCGCAGGTTGAAGCATCGAGCCTTCACGCTCTTATCCCGTGAATCCCTGAGATGCGAGAATTCAACGGAGCGTTGACTCCCTTCTCTAGGCGACGCGTGTCTGCCTATCTATTATGTGGGTCCCACCTTATGGATATGCCACGTGTCCACATGAGCCTCCGTTCTCGGCACTTCACAACTTCCGATGTCGAAAGTGACTCCCCTCAACCTCTAAACCCCCGAATGCGCGATAGGTTATGGGGTTCCTGATCCAACGGTCCTCCCGTGACTCCCCTGCTCCTCTGCAAGATCTTATGGCCCTTGGAACTTCGAGAATTCTCCATGGAGAATTCCGACCGTCCAATGCCTCCTTAACAACTCCTGTGAAATGAAAAAGTACGCCTTCAGGAAACTTATCCACCAGCAAAACAACGTCGTTGTGCCTTCTTACAACACTTCAAGGCACTAGCCCTCTTGAGCTTCTCTTCAACAACTTCGAAGACTCTATCCCTCCTGAGCTTTCTCCACAACTCGAGTCTTCAAGAAGACTCCTGCACGCACTCTTTGCAGAAATTCTTCAAATAATTCCAAGTATTTGAACCTCTTTGACTCTGCGCACTCCCTGCGACAGCAGTCTTTCAACAATTTCGCTCAGGTTGCAAAACTCTGAGAATCTACTCGGCCTACGCACACTTTGCACGGCTCCTGTTCTTAACTTTCACTTCTGCGAGAATGAGAACAATGTTATCCCTCATGAGATTTCAAAGATTGATACTCTGAACTCGTCAACACACTCCTTGCGGACAATTTCACTACACTTCTTGCAGGAAAACTCTTGCTCAGACAGAAAAACAATTGAAACTCATTCTTTACTCCCTTGGACTTCGGATGCTTAACACGAAATCATACATACATGGCATAAAAGAAAATGTATAACAGAAAGAGTAAAACAATCATGATCATAACATTCAATCGTGCATACACATAAAGTATTTGAACACCATGAGTCTGAATCAAGCTTCATATATTAATCTCAGAACTTCTGTACATGGGTTCTTCTACACAGTTTTTTTCTTCTTCTTATCTATGCTCTCTTGATTGATTATTCTACTAATGCTACAATGATACAAATGAGGGTGTCTATATCCATTTTCCCTCTGCTCCTAAAGCTGTCTAATCTAAGAAGTCAAAGCGACCTACTTACATTTACTAGCATAAATGCCTCTTAATCCTTCAGATGAGAGCAGGATGCTCAAGGTCTGATTACAATCTACAAGTATGCCCTTTCTTAATTGTTTCATTTATGTTTGGTGTATCAAACTTCTAAACATTTCAAACAATTCATCATGTGCCAAAATGCATTGGCGCTCGCCCCACGCTCACTTGTTGTTGGCGATGCTCCTGCATCATACTCCCTCGCTTGAAAATTTTCATGGGCTCCTGTCCATGAGCTCTCGCGTGGTCTGTCCATGCTTTTGGATCTCTACTTCGTTCTCCCAGTTAGTATCTTCAACTGGATGTCCCTTCCACTTGACCAAGTATTCAAAATATTCCCTTCTTCTGGTCCTTTTGCTAACTCTTTTGTCTAGTATGCTTTCCATCTGTGGATTCTCTGCAACTAGCATCTATTTAGTCCACTGAAACTCTGGTTGTTCACTGTCTACTCCAGCTTTGTATGGGTACAAATCTGATACATTGAATATCGGAGAAATTCCAATCCCATCGGGTAATTCAATCTCATAAGCATTTGCCCCAAATTTCTTCAAGACCTTACATGGTCTGATCTTCTTCATCTTCATCTTGTTATATGTCCCCTTCGGGAACCTTTCCTTTATCAGATGTGCCAGAATCAAATCACCAACCTCAAATTGAATTTGTCTCCTGTGTTGATTTGCTCTGTGCTTATACTCTTGGCTCGAGTTCTGCAATCGCTCCTTCACCTGGCTGTGAAGTTCCTTCATTGCTTCGGCAAAATATTATGCACTAGCACTTCTTATCTCATCCCATTATGAATCCCTCAGTTCAGATACTCCTCTTGGTTGTGTCCCATAAACAATTTGGAATGGACTCTGCCCTGTGCTCCTGTTTAGTGAGTCAGTAAATGCAAATTCCTCCTATGGAAAAATATTGTCCCACTGACTGTGGTGTTCTGTCACCAAGCTCCTCAGTAAGTCTCCTAGACTTCTGTTCACAACTTCTGTCTATCCATCTATCTGAGGATGATAAGTTGAACTGAACGACAAGTTCGTTCCTAGATTTTTCAATAAGTTTCTCCAGAAGTGTCCCACGAACTTGGTGTCTCGATCCGAAACAATGCTCCTCGGTAAGTCGTGAAGTCGAATGACTTCTTTGAAAAACAGATTCGCAATGTGAGTTGCGTCACTGGTTTTCTGACACGGTATAAAATGTGCCATCTTAGAAAATTTATCCACCACCACAAAGATCGAGTCACACCCTCGTTGTGTTCTAAGAAGCCCCAATATGAAGTCCATGCTTACTGCATCCCATGGCCTATCAAGTATGGGTAACGGTTGATAAAAGCCTGCATTCTGCCTCTTTCCTTTTGAATGATGACAAATTATGCATCTGTCCACGAATCTTTTGACGTTTTCTCTCATTCCTGGCCAAAAATATGACTCATTTAACTTTGAGAACGTCTTGTCATGACCGAAATGTTCGACCAATCCTCCACTATGTTTCTCCTTCAGCAAATTCTCCCTCATGGAGCATTTTGGAATACAAATTTGATTACCCTTAAACAGTAATCCCTCCTGGATCATGTATTCTATCCATTGACTCCTATCCCTAAGAATTGGATTCTCAACTGCTTCATATGCCTCCTTAAAATCTGGATCATCTTTGTACATGTCCCTGAGATCTTCAAAACCCAAAGTTTTGACTCTGAACTCCTGCAATAACAAACATTTCCTGCTTAAAGCATCATCAACTTTGTTAGCAGTTCCAGAAATATGCTTGGTTACAAAAGTAAAGTTTTTCATGTATTCAACCCATTTAACATGTCTTTGATTCAACTTCTCATGTTGAGTCACAAAATGCAAAGCATGATTGTCACTGTATAAGACAAACTCCTTCGGGATTAAGTAATGTCTCCATTTCTTCAATGCCTGAATAATAGCATAGAACTCCTTGTCATGCATGGAGTATTTCACTTTCTCTTCATTCAACTTCTCATTGAAGTGTGCTATCGGCCTGGCTTCTTGGCTCAAGACTACCCCTATTGCAAATCCACTTGCATCACATTTTACCTGAAATGTCTTTTTAAAATCCGGCAACACCAAAATTGATTGTTCTGTGATTTTCCTTTTTAGCAAATTAAAACTTTTCTCAGCCTCTTCTATCCAGTGAAAATACATGTGTCTCTTCTTCACTGTTTCCATCATTGGTGCACTAATTCGACTGAAATTCCTGATGAACTTCCGGTAGAAACTAGCCAATCCATGAAAACTTCTCACCTCAAATATACTCTTCGGTGATGGCCAACTCTTAATTACCTCCACCTTATCTAGATCCATCCTCAACCTATCTACAGAGATAACAAAACCCAAATAATGAGCCTTGTCTTCGTGAATGAGGATTTATTCATATTTATCAGCAGCTTCTCTTGCGGTAGCCTCTTCATTACTATAGCCAAATGTTTCATATGCTCTGCCTCCGTTTTACTGAAAATCAGTATGTCATCAAGATACACAATCACAAATTTCCCGATGAACTCCTTCAGGAATTCATTCATCAACCTCATGAAGGTACTTGGCACGTTCGTAAATCCAAACGGCATAACAAGCCATTCATAAAACCCTTCATTAGTCTTGAAGGCTATCTTCCATTCATCACTTTCTCTCATACGAATCTAGTGATATCCACTTTTTAAATCTATCTTCGAAAAAAAATTGTCCCCACTTAAGAAATCCATCAGATCATCCATCCTTGGAAATGGAAATCTGTACCTGATGGTTATCTTGTTGATCACTCTCAAGTCAGTACACATCCTCCAACATCCGTCTTTCTTCGGACTGAGCACTGTCGGAACAACACATGGACTCAAGCTTTCTCTAACCAACCCCTTGTCCATTAAATCCTGGACCTGTCTTTTGACCTCTTCATTCTCCTGGGGCCTCAATCTGTAAGCTTCTTTGTTTGGTAAACTAGCTCCAGGTATGATAACAATATGATGACTTACACTTCTCATCGGTGGAAATGAAGAAGGTAGTTCATCCACTACTATGTCAGCAAACTCTTCCAACAGTTTTCGAACCTCTCCCAATAAATCATCTACCCTTGTACTGGTTAAAACAATTTTGGATTCCTGACCACAATGAATTGCAGTTCCTCCTTCTTCTTAACCTTTGTAATAAGTTCCTTCCCACTCATGAGAAGTACAGTGTTGCTTACTTCAGGTTTCACCTCTTTATCTTTAATTGGAAGCAACATGTGAGTTCTCCCATTCTTCTCTAGGGTGTATGTGTTCTTCCTCCCGTCATGAATCACATTTATGTCATATTGCCACGGTCTACCCAGCAATAGATGACAAACATCCATGGGAATAACATCACAGAGTATTTCATCTTTATACCCTCCTATTTTAAACTCAACTAAACATTGTTTAGTGACATTTACCTGATGTCCTTTTTGTAGCCACGAAATTTTGTATGGGCTTGGATGTTCAATAGTCTCCAGTTCCAACTTTTCTACCATCTCTATAGAAACGAGATTATCTGTGCTACCACTATCCACGATGAATTTGCATACCCAATCTTTGGTCTTGCAAGCGGTCCGAAAAAGTATGTTCCTTTGGACCGAACTATCCACCTCCTTCTCTGGCGTTAAGAGAAATTTTTGCATCATCAGCGATCTTCCACCTTCAGCATCTTCTGCCTCAACATTCCACCTCTGTGCGTTGGTAATGTGAGTCTCACCACCTTCTTTCTTCTTATCTAGACATTCATAAGATTTGTGTCCATTCTTTCCACATGTGAAGCATTTCACCACTCCACCTCTTCCTCTTCCTCTGCCTCTGGTACGAGGAAAAATGTTTCCATCATCATACTGACCTCTCTGTTCGGTATACTTCCCTCTTTGTGAGCTTCCACCTCTCTCAGTCTGAGTCTGAGGTTTCTTCCAGTCTTCCTTGGGTTTCTGATTTTTATCCTGGGCAATTGATTTGCATCTGGCTTGACTTCTCCCTCGGCCTCTTTGACCTTGTTTTTGGCTTAGATTATCTTCAGCCTTTAGAGCCATCTGATAAGCATCTTCCACCATTCAAATGGTCATCATGCTCATCTATCCTGAATGTCGTATCTCATACCATTCATGTACCTGGAAACCTTCTCATCATCACTTTCACGATGACCTGCTCTGATGTTAAGCCTATAGAATTCTTCAATGTACTCCTTTACTGACATCAGCTTCTGTCTCAAATTTTTCATTCTTTAAAACAGAGTAATATGGTAATCCCTGGGAATGAATTTTGCCTTAATATTTGCGATCATCCTATCCCAACTCTTGATTTGTTGCTTGCCTTTGCAGTGTCTGTCAGCTTGTAGCTCAACCCACCACAATGTTGCATGTCCTTTTAATCTTGTGACAACATGTTTGACCTCTTTTTCTTCCTCGACATCTTCATAGTCAAAATATGTGTCTAGAGCTCTAATCCAGTCTAGAAGCTCTTCAGCATCCAGGTTTTCCTCATATACTAGAATATCCATTTTCTCCCTAGCACCCATTCTTTCAACAGCCCTAATCAGGCATTCATTGGCTGCATCTTCGGCTACAACTTCTTCTCCTTCATGTTCGACTTCATTTTCACTTTCAGAATCACTAAGATCCCTAGCACCAGTTGTGCACCTCTGTGTTGTCTCCATGTCCTCAAGTCTAGCGTGTAGGTCACGCATCTCTCTCTCCATGGCTGGATCAGGCATATGCCTACCCCTTATTCTTGGCATTTCCCTCTCCTCTGGCGAATCAGGTGTTTGTCTGTCTCTTCTTCTCGGTGGCATGGATGAGATTTTCTTTCTCGCTTTCCCTGTCTAAAGTATACAAATAGAGTCAAGCTCTAATACCACACTGGAGCAGACCTATCGGCCCTCGGGCCGAGATCCGCTCACAGGATCATTCTTTATCTCTTTTGAGCCGAATCGGCTCTTTCGATTGCTTGCTAGAATCTTAATTGAATCGATCTACAGGTCCTTCGAAAAGTTCCCCTGTGCAAACAACACTAGGTGTGAGCTCCTTTCTCCCCAAGCAACCACAGTGCTATGACCAAGGCCCAATTCAAAAGGCGTTTTTCGCAACTCGCAACTCGCGAGTTCGTGAGTCGTGACTCCCAACTCTTCCCTTCAAATCTCGAGATACCCGAAATGTCGATACGGGTATGGCTCTTCCTCTGTCATCACCTTCAACATGTAACCATAGGTTAGGGCTTAAATACTAGCACCTCTCGCAACTCGCACCTTCGTGATTTCTTGGGTCGGACTCTCGTGCCCTCCTGTTGTGATCTCCTGAGACGCGATAATTCAATGTCCGGTTGACTCCTTCCTTGACGCTTTTCGCTATTCACAACCTTGCAGGTTGAAGCGTCGAGCCTTCATGCTCTTATTCTATGAATCCCCGAGATGTGAGAAGTCAACAGATCATTGACCCCTTTCTCTAGGCAACGTGTGTCTGCCTACCTATTATGTAGGTCCCAACTTATGGCTCTGCCATGTGTCAACACAAGCCTCCGTTCTCAGCACTTCACGACTTCTGATGTCAAAAGTGACTCCCCTCACCCTCTGAACCCCCAAATGCACGATAGGTGATGGGGTTCCTGATCCAACAGTCCTCACGTGACCTGGATCCAACGGCTATCCTCGCTCCTCGCGATTTCGTGACTTCGCAACCTAGAGCACCCAACTCTTGGGCTCTCACCCTGCGAACCTCTGAGTTCGTGAGATCCCTAGATCTCTACCACCTGTCCTCTTCGAATGGATGGTCCCAATATTCTTGCGACTTCGCCACTCGTGAAGTCGAAGGACTTCCTTCTCTGAACCCCTATGTCTGAATCCCCGATAGAGAGGATATCGCGAAAAATGTCCTCCTTCCAACGAATGGCTCAGATTCTCTTGCTACTTCGGGACTTCACCTTTCGTGACCTTGTGAATCTTCATGCAAAGGTTTTAAACCTTCAACTCGCGAATCCATGAAATGAGATTACGCGAGTGATCCAACGACCCTTTTTGGCTTGGATCCCATGGTTCGATTTCTCACGAGCTTGCACTTGAAGAATGCTTGCCTTAACTCCCCTGCTCCTCTGCAAGATCTGATGACCCTCGAAACTTTTCGAATTCTCCTCGGAGAATTCCGACCGTCCAATGCCTCCTTAACAACTCCTGCGAAATGAACAAGTACGCCTTCATGAAACTTATCCACCATCAAAACAACGTCGCCACGCCTTCTTACAACACTTCAAGGCACTAGCCCTCTTGAGCTTCTCTTCGACAAATTTGAAGACTCTATCCCTCTTGAGCTTTCTCCACAACTCAAGTCTTCAAGAAGACTCCTACACACACTCTTTACGAAAATTATTCAAATACTTCCAAGTATTTGAACCTCTTTGACTCTGCGCAGTCCCTGCGATAGCAGTCTTTCAACAATTTTGCTCAGGTTGAAAACTCTGAGAATATACTCGGCCTGCGCACACTTTACACGGCTCCCGTGCTTAACTTGCACTTCTGCGAGAATGAGAACAATGTTATCCCTCCTGATCTTTAAGAGATTGATACTCTAAACCCGTCAACGCACTCCTTGTGGACAATTTCACTGCACTCCTTGAAGGAAAACTCTTGCTCAAACAGAGAAACAATTGAAACTCATTCTTTACTCCCTCAGACTTCGGATGCTTAACATGAAGTCATACATACATGGCATAAAAGAAAATGTATAACAAAAAGAGTACAACAATGATGAGCATAAAATTCAATCATGCATACACAGAAAGTATTTGAACACCATGAGTCTGAATCAAGCTTCATATATTAATCTCAGAACTTTTGTACATGGGTTCTTCTACACAGTTTTCTGCTTCTTCTTCTCTATTCTCTCTTGATTGATTATGTTGCTAATGCTACAATGATACAAGTGAGGGTGTCTATATCCGTTTTCCCTCTGCTCCTAAAACTGTCTAATCTAAGAATTCAAAGCTACCTACTTACATTTACTAGCATAAATGCATCTTAATCCTTCAGACGAGAGCAGGACGCTCAAGGTCTGATTACAATCTACAAGTACGCCCTTTCTTAATTGTTTCATTCATGTTTGGCGTATCAAACTTCTAAACATTTCAAACAATTCATTATGTTCCAAAATGCATTGGTGGTTTCCCCACGCTCGCTTGTTGTTGGCGATGCTCCTGTATCATACTCCCTCGCTTGAAAATTTTCATGGGCTCCTGTCCATGAGCTCTCACACAGTATGTCCATGCTTCTGGATCTCTGCTTCGTTCTCCTAGCTGGCATCTTCAACTGGATGTCCCTTCCACGTGACCAAGTATTCAAAATATTCCCTACTTCTGGTCCTTTTTCTAACTCTTTTGTCCAGTATGCTTTCCGTCTGTGGCTTCTCTGCAACTGGCATCTGTTTAGTCCACTGAACCTCTAGTTCTTCACTGTCTTCTCCAGCTTTGTATGGGTACAAATATGAGACATTGAATATTGGATAAATTTCGATCCCATCGGGTAATTCAATCTCATAAGCATTTTCCCCAAATTTCTTCAAGACCTTACATGGTCTGATCTTCTTCATCTTCAGCTTGTTATATGTTCCCTTTGGGAACCTTTCCTTTCTCAGATGTGCTAGAATCAAATCACCAACCTCAAATTGAAGTTTTCTCCTGTGTTGATCTACTCTACGCTTATACTCTTTGCTTGAGTTCTGCAATCGCTCCTTCACCTGGCTGTGAAGTTCCTTCATTGCTTCGTCAAAATCTTCTGCACTAGCACTTCTTATCTCATCCCGTTCTGAATCCCTCAGTTTAGATACTCCTCTTGGTTGTGTCCCATAAACAATTTGGAACAGACTCTACCCTGTGCTCCTATTTAGTGAGTCGGTATATGTAAATTCCGCCTGTGGAAAAATATTGTCCCACTAACTATGGTGTTCTGTCACCAAGCTCCTCAGTAAGTCTCCCAGACTTATGTTCACAACTTTTGTCTGTCCATCCGTCTGAGGATGATAAGCTGAACTGAACAACAATTTCATTCCTAGATTTTTCCATAAGGTTCTCCAGAAGTGTCCTAGGAACTTGGTGTCTTGATCCAAAACTATGCTCCTCGGTAAGCTGTGAAATCGAATGACTTCTTTGAAAAACAGATTCGTAATGTGAGTTGCATCACTGGTTTTCTGACACGGTATAAAATGTGCCATATTAGAAACTCTATCCACCACCACAA
Source organism: Picea engelmannii (assembly GCA_009831015.1). Lineage (NCBI taxonomy): Eukaryota > Viridiplantae > Streptophyta > Pinopsida > Pinales > Pinaceae > Picea > Picea engelmannii. The sequence goes on from ML779334.1 coordinate 1,396,622, forward strand.
AGATCAAGTCAAACCCTCGTTGTGTTCTTGGCAGCCCCAATATGAATTCCATGCTTACTGCATCCCATGGCCTATCAGGTATGGGTAACGGTTGATAAAAGCCTCAATTCTGCCTCTTTCCTTTTGAATGCTGACAAATTCTGCATCTGTCCATGAATCTTTTGACGTTTTCTCTCATTCCTGGCCAAAAATATGACTCATTTAACTTTGAGAATGTCTTGTCATGACCGAAATGTTCGGCCAATCCTCTATTGTGTTTCTCCTTCAGCAAATTCTCCCTCATGGATCATTTTGGAATACAAATTTGATTACCCTTAAACAGTAATCCCTCCTGGATCATGTATTATGTCCATTGACTCCTGTCCCTGAGAATTGGATTCTCAGATGCTTCATATGCCTCCTTAAAATCTGGATCATCTCTGTACATGTCCCTCAGATCAACAAAACCCAAAGTTTTGACTCTGAACTCCTGCAATAACAAACATTTCCTGCTCAAAGCATCAGTAACTTTGTTAGCAGTTCTAGAAATATGCTTAATTACAAAAGTAAAGTTATGCATGTATTCCACCCATTTAACATGTCTTTGATTCAAATTCTCCTATTGATTCACAAATTGCAAAGAATCATTGTCACTGTATAAGACAAACTCCTTCAGGATTAAGTAATGTCTCCATTTCTTCAATGCCTGAATAATACCATAGAACTCCTTGTCATACGTGGAGTATTTCACTTTTGCTTCATTCAGCTTCTCGTTGAAGTATGCTATTGGCCTATCTTATTGGCTCAAGACTACCTCTATTGCACATCCACTTGCATCACATTTTACCTGAAATGTCTTTTTAAAATCCGGCAACAACAAAATTGATTGTTCTGTGATTTTCCTTTTTAGAAAATTAAAACTTTTCTCAGCCTCTCATCCTGAATGACGTATCTCATCATGCTCATAATGCTCATCTCATCCTGAATGATGTATCTCAGACCATTCATGTACCTGGAAACCTTTTCATCATGACTTTTGCGATGACCTTCTCTGATGTTTAGCCTGTAGAATTCTTCAGTGTACTCCTTTACTGACATCAGCTTCTATCTCAAATTTTTCATTCTCCGAAACAGAGTAATCTGGTAATCCCTGGGAATGAATTTGTCCTTCCTCTTTGCGATCATCCTATCCCAACTCTTGATTTTATGCTTGCCTTTGCAGCATCTGTCAGCTTGTAGCTCACCCAACCACAATGTTGCATGTCCTTTTAATCTTTTGACAGCATGTTTGACCTTTTTGTGTTCCTCGACATCTTCATAGTCAAAATATGTGTCTAGATCTCTAATCCAGTCTAGAATCTCTTCAGCATCTAGGTTTCCCTCATATACTGGAATATCCATTTTCTCCCTAGCACCCATTCTTGCAACAACCCTAATTAGGCGTTCATTTGCTGCATCTTCGGTTGCAACTTCTTCTCCTTCATGTTCGAATTCATTTTCACTTTTGGAATCACTAAGATCCCCAGCCCCAGTTTTGCACCTCTGTGCTATCTCCATGTCCTCAATTCTGGCGCGTAGGTCACACATCTCTCTCTCCATGGCTGGATCAGGCATCTGCCTACCCCTTCTTCTTGGCATTTCCCTCTCCTCTGGAATATCGCATGTTTGTCTGTCTCTTCTTCTCGGCGGCATGGCTAAGATTTTCTTTCTCACTTTCCCTATCTAAAGTATACAAACAGAGTCAAGCTCTGATACCAGACTGGCGCAGAACTAACGGCCCTTAGGCCGAGATCCACTCATAGGATCGTTCTTTATCTCTTTTTAGCCGAATCGGCTCTTTCGATTCCTTGTTGGACTCTTAATTGAATCAATCCATAGGTCCTTCGGGAAGTTCCCATGTGCGAACAACACTAGGCGCAAGCTCCTTTCTCCCCAAGCGACCACAGTGCTATGACCAAGGCCCAATTCCAAAGGCGCTTGTCGCAACTCGCAACTCGCGAGTTCGTGAGTCGTGACTCCCGACTCTTCCCTTCCAATCTAGCGATACCTGAAATGTTGATATGGGTATGTCTCTTCCTCTATCAGTGCCTTCAACACGTAACCATAGGTTAGGGCTTAAATATCAGCGCCTCTCACAACTCGCACCTTCGTGAGTTCATGGGTCAGACTCTCATGCCCTCCTGTTGCGATCTCCTGAGACGCGATAAATCAATGCCAGGTTGACTCCTTCCTTGACGCTTTTCACTATTCGCAACCTCGCAGGTTGAAGCATCAAGCCTTCACGCTCTTATCCCACGAATCCCCGAGATGCGAGAAGTCAATGGAGCATTGACTCCCTTCTCTAGGAGACGCATGTCTGCCTATCTATTATGCGAGTCCCACCTTATGGCGCTGCCACGTTTCCACACGAGCCTCCATTCTCGGCACTTCACAACTTATGATGTCGAAAGTGAATCCCCTCAACCTCCGAACCCCCGAATGCGCGATAGGAGATGGGGTTCCTGATCCAACGGTCCTCCCATGACCTGGATCCAACAGCTATCCTCGCTCCTCACGATTTCGCAACTTTGTGACCTGGAGCGCCCAACTCTTGGGCTCTCACCTTGCGAACCTCCGAGTTCGCAAGATCCCTAGATCTCTACCACTTGTCCTCTTCGAATGGATGGTCCCGATCTTCTCGCGACTTCGCCACTCGCGAATTCGAAGGACTTCCTTCTCTGAACCCCGATGTCTGAATCCCCAATAGAGAGGATCTCATGACACATGTCCTCCTTCCAACGAATGTCTCAGATTCTCTCGCTACTTCGGGACTTCACCTTTCGCAACCTCACGAATCTTGATGCAAAGTTTCTAAACCTTCAACTCGCGAATCCACGAAATGAGATTACGCGAGTGATCCAACGGCCCTTGTTGGCTTGGATCCCACAGTCTTATTTCTCCTGAGCTTGCACTTGAATAATTATTTCCTTAACTCCCCTTCTCCTCTGCAAGATCTAACGGCCCTCGAAACTTTGCGAATTCTCCATGGAGAATTTCGACCGTCCAATGCCTCCTTAACAACTCCTCCGAAATGAATAAGTACGCCTTCACGAAACTTATCCACCAGTAAAACAACGTCACCACGCCTTCTTACAACACTTCAAGGCACTATCCCTCTTGAGCTTCTCTTCGACAACTTCGAAGACTCTATCCCTCCTGAGCTTTCTCCACAAGTCGAGTCTTCAAGAAGACTCCTGCACGCACTCTTTGCGGAAATTCTTCAAATACTTCCAAGTATTTGAACCTCTTTGACTCTGCGCACTCCCTGTGACAACAGTCTTTCAACAATTTCTCTCAGGTTGCAAACTCTGAGAATCTACTCGGCCTGCGAACACTTTGCATGGATCCTGTGCTTAACTTGCACTTCTGCGAGAATGAGAAAAATGGTATCCCTCCTGATCTTTCAGAGATTGATACTCTAAACCCATCAACGCACTCCTTGCGGACAATTTCACTGCACTCCTTGAAGGAAAACTCTTGCTCAGATAGAGAAACAATTGAAACTCATTCTTTACTCCCTCAGACTTCGGATGCTTAACACGAAATCATACATACATGGAATAAAAGAAAATGTATAACAGAAAGAGTAAAACAATCATGAGCATAACATTCAATCATGCATACACAGAAAGTATTTGAACACCATGAGTCTGAATCAAGCTTCATATATTAATCTCAGAACTTATGTACATGGGTTCTTCTACACAGTTTTATGCTTCTTCTTCTCTATGCTCTCTTGATTGATTATGCTACTAATGCTACAATGATACAAGTGAGGGTGTCTATATCCGTTTTCCCTCCGCTCCTAAAACTATCTAATCTAAGAATTCAAAGCTACCTACTTACATTTACTAGCATAAATGCCTCTTAATCCTTCAAACGAGAGCAGGAGGCTCAAGGTCTGATTACAATCTACAAGTACGCCCTTTCTTAATTGTTTCATTTATGTTTGGCATATCAAACTTCTAAGCATTTCAAACAATTCATCATGTGCCAAAATGTGTTGGCACTTGCCCCACGCTCGCTTGTTGTTGGCGATGCTCCTGCATCAATTTGGTCATCAGTATAAGTAATTTTTAAATTGTCTTCAATATTAAGTTATATTAAGATGAGGTTGAGCAAATGGAGCAAATGTAATATTGGGAGTCTTTATTGGAGTTAGAAATCTAGAATGAGAGAAATCATGACAATAATTTCAAATGTAAGTGCGTCATAGCCTATTGTAAACATAGTAATGTGAGTTTTAATGGGATATATATTTTGAAGAAGATTCAATTGAGTGAGTCTTAATTGTGACAAAATTGATGAAAATTTACCTTCTCTATATTGAATTAGTTTGAAATTTCATAACTTTAATACTTCAACTTTATAACCTTTCTTCATTAAATTTATATTTATATACCCATTTTAATAATTATACTATGTTTCATTTACCTAGAACTATTTATAAATAGGACAAAAAATATGGTCACACGAAGATGTTAATACATTCCTATATTCATTCTTATAGATGTCACAAAGACATATATAGGTGTGTGTCCTTTATAGATGGACATATGGAAAGGACTTGTTAAGTGTCATATATATTACACTATAAAAATTTGTCACAATAGATCATACCATAGTTTCTAAAATCAATTATATGTAATGTTTTGTTTTAAAATTAAGATTTAATTTACTATTTGGATAAGAAAATAACATACCAACCATGAACAAAATTAACATACCAATCATGAACATAATTAATTTTGTTCTATTTCTATCATATTTAATTCAGATTTAATTATGTTAATTCTGTCATTTTTCATAAAATGACAACAAATCCAACAAAGATCATAAACACACATCAGTTTAGATATGTATTACTCTTAGTTATAAGAGCATATCAAACACACATCATAGAACATGAACAAATCTTCTTGTATGAGTCATAACCCTATATTATGTTGAGATCATATAGACACGTAGAGTAGATTATCAGAAGTTGAATGTAAAGGATGTTGTTGTATTTGTATTAGTACTGAGTTAGAACCAATCCCATAAATATGAAAAGGTATAAGAAGTGCATACATGTAACATATGAGCACAACCAGTATAGGTCTTATTCATATCCTATACTAGGAGTAGGACCCTAATCAATAAGAATGCAACATTAGTGTCATTATGAACGAATATGATGGAATTACTTCTAAGCAAAGAATGTAGTGTAATTTGGTTTGTTCACAGGGCTTGTTGTGGTCTCATATCACATTAGCTCATTACTTCATCATGTTCAACCCTATACAATTAGATAGTATGATTACAACAGGTTTGATTCATGGTTCTGTACACTTCCTTTATCCCTATTATTTCCATGATTGTAATTTTTAACTAAAAATTTAAATTAGCAATAATATTAGCAGAGAAGTGGAGTTTTTGTCAACATTGTACTAATTTTGCTCCTATTGCGGCAACTACTATAGACATATTTTTGTATTTCAAGCTTTTTGTTAGGTCTGTTAAATAATGTGATATGTACTAGGTCCTTTATGATGATGTTTCTTTACAGTTATTGTCAGAGTCTAATTTTGTTCAGTTTGGGAACTATTCAGGGTAGTGGTAGCTCTGTAGCAGTCATGCTTAGCCCTTGGTCTCACTGTTTATAGTTAGAATAGCTAGTATGTGTCTTGCCCTAAATTTTACAGTCTCTTCAGGCCTCTATCTATTTTCTACAACTCTGTCTATTTGCTTAGCAGTTGTATGGATTTCATATGGAACTGGGCCTTTGTTACTGGTTGTAGATATAATTATCCTGATGCTTGAGGTACAACATGGACATGGCCGAATATGGCCATGTCCATGTACATTGACATGCCCGAATTCGGGACTGTCCCTATACATGGATAGGGCCATATTCGTCGTTGTCCATGGAGAGGGATAAGTCTAAATTTGGGCCTGTCCCTGTACATGGACTGGGCCGAATAAGGCCCTGTCAACATTCTAAACTCAATTTTTTAACTAAAAATTTTAATTTTCTAAAAATTAAACATTTAAACATATTTGAAATTCGGCCCTGTTTAAAAATTGAAAATTTGGCCATGTTTAAAAATTGAAAATTCGGCCATGTTTCCAAATTGAAAATTCGGCCTTGTTTACAAATTGAAAATTCAGCCCTGTTTAAAAATTGAAAATTCGGTTAGGTTTAAACACATTTGAAACATGTTTAAAAATTCAAAATTTAAACTTATTTAAGCATAAGGGACAGAGTCATATTCGACCATGTCCATGTACATGTACATGCCCAAATTTGGGCCTGTCACTATACATGGACAGGGTCGAATAAGGCCCTGTCAAAAATCAAAAATTAACTTTTAAATTATACAATTATTTTTGACAGAGCCATAATCTAAATTATAAAATTAATTTCTAAATTATAAAATTATTTTTGACAGAGCCATATAAAATTATTTTTGATAAATCCATATTCAACCATGTCCATGTACAGGTACAGACCTGATTTCGAGCCTGTCACTATACATGGATAGGGTCGAATAAGGCCCTGTCAAAAATCAAAAATTAACTTCTATATTATAAAATTGAAATAGAAATTTAAAATTTAAACCAGAAATAGAAATTTAAATTTAAATTCTAAAATTCCAAAATAACTTCTAAATTCTAAATTCTACATGGAAATGGCTGGATAAGGCCCTATCAACATTCTAACAAAATTTCTAAACTTGAATTTTTAACTAAAAATTTAAATTTTCTAAAAATTTAAAGAACTTTGATATTCGGCTTTGTTTAAAAATTTAAAATTCGGTCATGTTTTAAAGTTTAAAATTTAAACACATTTAAATATAATGGACAGGGCCATATTCGGCCCTGTCCATGTACAGGTACAAGCCCGAATTCGTTCCTATACCTGTACATGGACAGGGCTGAATATGGCCCTATCAAAAATCTAAAAAAAAATAAAAATCTTAATTCTAATCTATAATTCTAATCTACAATTCTACTCTAAATCTAAATTAAAAATATAAATTATAATCTATAATTCTAAAATACACATACCTAAAAGAAAGCCCACTACTCCAATGTCCACAACACCACACGGTCATTGCTCCAATGTCCATCGCCCGTCCGCTCTCCGCAAACGCCAACAACACCACGCCTACAGCACCAAACGCCTACAACACCACGCCTACAACAAATGCCTACAACACACACCTACAGCACATGCCTACAAAAAAAGCCTACAACACCAAACTCTCTCCGTACAACAAACTATGAACTCACAAAAACTATTGCAGGGGCGATGTGCGGGTAATATATAAACATTTGTTCGGTCGAACAAATCTTTCGGTCGGAATAGATTTCACCCGAAAAGAGGTTACCAGATGAAAAAATATTCGTCCGGCTAAAATTGTACACAGAAATCAAGGGCGTCGTCAGGGTTTCGTTTGATTTGACATTCAAAGGTTCGACCGAAAGAGTTTTCGGCTGAAAAATAGTACTTTCGGCTGAAAAGAAAATTAGTTCAGTCGAAAAAATGATTTTCAGAATTTTGGAGACTCGATTGTCATGAAAGTTTAACCCACCTTTATGATTCCACCCATTACTCATTATGATTAATCTTATAAGGTAATGATACATACTTTGTTGGTGAACAAGGTAAAGGATTATATCGATGCCCTTTAAATAAGGTACGTATTTGAGAAACATCAAGAGCATTCAGAGTGGTCCAAAACCAAACTAGTAATCCCACAGTTAATATAGGAATATTCAAAGTGGCCATCAAGAGGGTACAAATGTTTTCAAAGAAAGGAAAATCATAGGAATCCCCATGGGAAGGGGTCCCTTGGTTATTATCCTCAAGAAATTTATCCATAATGGTCTTATGCATAGGTTCCTCCCTTACAGGATTGTCCATGTCTGACAGAGTCTCATGCACTGGCTCTAACGAACTAGCGGTATTAATGACACACCTTCTAGGAGGTGACTTCACACTTTTAGGTGAAATACCACAAGTCCTTCTCAATCGACAGAGTGGTTGGTCGGCCACCTTGAATCAATGATCCAAAAGAAGTGGGAGAGCCACAAACTAAGGCCAACTACACAAAGAAACACACAACTATAAAATACGTAAAAGAAATCAACAGACACATGTAGATTTTAACCTTGTACAATATCTATTGCAAACAAATATTCAGTAAAAGAACAGAAAAGATAAAATGACAAATACAAACATTACACAGAGATTTTTCCCCTGGAAACCCAAACCAAGAAAACCAACATATTATATATTCATTCATGTATGATACATTGTTTACAATACAATATACATATAGGAGATAGCGAAATCCAAAACCCTAACCCAATGACCTGAATTAGTCCACAACCCTAATTCCTTAACCAGAAATAGAAAACCATCAGAAAAAACCATGTGCCAAAAAACCACCTAAATATGTGACATGTTTCTCGAGGCATGTGAAACATTTCCCGAAGCAGAAAAAAATTCCACCCCCCTCAAACCCCCCTGCGTGCCTGGCGCATACGCTCAGACACTACTACTTGTGCAAAGAATATAACACATACCCAACATTCTCCCACTTCTTGTTTTCTTTGCATACAGGGGGTTACAGGGTTACATAGTCAACAATCCAGGGCAGCAATTCCCATGGATCCTCTACACCAAGAGAACTTCTCAATGCTCACATATTTTGTTAATGAATCTGCAACATTCTTCAAGGTGTCCACCTTCATCAGCAATACTTTCTTTTCTTCAACCATGTCTCTCACAAAGTGATAGTGAATATCAATATGCTTTGTCTTTGAATGATGAGTTGGGTTCTTCGCCAGAATTGTACTCTGACTGTCACAATCTATCCTTACATCTTGTTGTACCAACCCAATACCTGAACACAATATTTATAACCATATTGCTTCCTTACTTGCATGAGTGGTTTCCATGTATTCATCTTTTGTAGTTGAAAGTGACACTACAGCCTGTCTTTTGCTCATCCAACTTATTGCTCCTCCAAACAGGTTAAACACATACCCACTTGTAGATCTCCTACGATCCATATCTCTAGCCTAGTCTGCATCCACAAAGCCATGTATATCCACCACTCTATCCAATCTTGATCTTCCTTCGTAGCACAATCCATAGCTAGCAGTGCCATGAAAATACCTGAAAACCCTTTTTAATGTTGTCCAATGCTCCTTCCCTAGTTTTGACATATACCTGCTCAAAACTCCCACTACATGTGCAATGTACGGTCTAGTACAGACCACTACATACATAAAACTACCAACTAAACTCACATATGGAACACGAGACATGTCCTCCTCCTCTTCATGTGTCTTGGGAAACTGATCAGTATATAACTTTACACCAACGGGAATAGGAACCTTGACCGGTTTACATTCCTACATATTAAACCTCTGCAATATTGTCTCCACATATTTTCTCTAATTTAACTAGAGTTTCCTCCTTTTCCGATCTCTTTTAATTTCCATGCCCAAAATGAAATTTGAAGCATCGAGATCCTTCATGTCAAATTTAGAGGACAACTGAGTTTTCACATCCTAGATAATCTCCTTATTGTTTCCTATCAGCAACATGTCATCCACATACAAGACCAAGTAAATCAAATGATCACCAATTGATTTAAAATACACATAGTGATCCTCTTTGCTTCTTGTGAAGCCAAGTCCCAACATATAAGTATCAAATTTTTTATACCACGTCCTTGGTGATTGTTTTAAACCATACAGGGACTTTTTCAGCTTGCATACCAACTCCTTCTTTCCCTTCACAGCATAACCTTCTGGTTTCTTCATATAGATCTCTTCTTCCAAATCCCCATGTAGGAATGTTGTCTTCACATCCATTTGTTCTATTTCAAAATCAAATGCAATAGCGACAGATAACAAAAATCTTATGGAGGTTAACTTGGAAACGGGAGAAAAAACATCACCAAAATCAATTCCCTCAACCTGGGAATAACCCTTTACTACTAACAAAGATTTGTGTTCCTCCACATTTCCTTCGGCATTGAGCTTCTTTTTAAATACCCATTTCTTACCAATGGGATTTCTTCTAGTTGGAAACTCCACTAGATCCCAAGACTCATTCTTATCCAAAGATGTCATTTCTTCATTCATGGCCCTTTTCCAAATATTTGCATCCTCTAAATCCACTGCCTCCCTGACAGTTCTAGGATCATCATCAGTAATAGACAAAGCAAAATTTGAATGGAAATCAGATGGAGTATACCTTTCCGGTAGCCTTCTTTCTCGAATCGATCTCCTCAATATTGGAGTATGAGGATCTTCTTCTTCTAATTCATGTTCTTCTATACAATGAGATTCTTCAAATACCTTCTTTTTCTCAACCTTGGATCTACATTGCTTCTTGTAGTGCCCTTCTTTTCCACATCTCCAACATACCCTTACAAACTTTTTGGGAGATTTAGATCTCCCATTTGAGAAATTAGATCTATTCCTTTCCTGGGAACGTCCTCTTGCAAATAATGTGTCTGTGCTCTGCCCTTCCATATTGTTCTGTCTCATCTCCTCCAAGAACAATGATGAGACCACTTCATCAAACTTCAAGGAAGTTGTATTACTACCTATCGCCACAAACAGACTATCCCAAGAGTCTAGTAAAGAAAACATTAAACTAATATATTTATCTTCATCTGAAATTTTAATCTCAATAGATACTAACTGACTTACCATAATATTGAAGGCGTCCAAATGCTCTGCCACCGAGTCTCCATCTTTCATCCTCGGGTTATACAGCTTATTTCTCAGGAATAGTTTATTTACCAGGGACTTAGACTGATACAACTTCCCCAAATTTTCCCATAAATCCTTGGTTGTAGCTTCCTCTGACACATTCAGTAATAATGAATTGGAGAGACACAGTCGGATTGTGCTTTTTGCCTTCCAATCTAAATTTTTCTAGTCATCTGTTGAAGTTCCTATAGGTGCAGTACCTGGATATACCACGATCAACTAATCTTTGTCCACCAACAGATCTTCCATCTTGAGCTTCCACAACTCAAAACTTTTCCCATTAAACTTCTCGATCTCCATCTTTGAATTGCTTTCCATTTCTTTTCACCCAAAAAATCAATAGCACAGATCTCCCACTGTAACAAGTCTTATCATAGTCTCGATCCAAACCCTTGCCCACAAAGGTGTCCCCCTGAAGCCAACAAAGCTCTGATACCAAATGTATATTTTAACCTTGTACAATATCTACTGCAAACAGATATTCAGTAAAAGAACATAAAAGATACAATAACAAATACAAACATTACACAAAGATTTTTCCCCTGGAAACCCAAACCGGGAAAACCAGCATATTCTATATTCATTCATGTATGATACATTGTTTACAATACAATATACATATAGGAGCCAGAGGCATCCAAAACCCTAACCTAATGACCTGGATTAATCCACAACCCTAATTCCTTAAATGGAAATAGAAAACCATTGGCAAAAACCATGTGCCGAAAAACCACCTAAATATGTGACACATACCCAACAACACAAACAGTTTTTCCAAAGCTCATCCCAGGTAGATTAGGTCTTGGGTTCGAAGTAGTGAAAATTTGATCAAAGGACCTTCCAGAAACTGATAAGGGTTGATTAAGTCTCGAGAATAATAAACAAAGGAGTGAGAGACATTTTCGGTAACCTGCTCAAAATGTTGACCTAAGGTGCAACTTCCCTCAAAAAGATGGACACCCTCAAAATGAGTGAAAATGATGATTAAGAGTATGTCCTGGGTACCGCAAGTATTTCCACTCACAGTCACCCATGTGGAATTCTAGTATAAAAAACTAATGTTACCACTTCACGATCGACGACTAGGAGAAATAGTGGTAGGTTGAGACCGCATGTATGGGCAGGGTATCAAAGCCCGAAGCTTTCAAAAGAATAGACACCTAGAGGGCCAATGGTACTCAAGAAACCCCCATATACACAACAATATAATGGACACCAAAGTAATAAAAGGAGGGGATATCACCCTCACTTACTCTAATGTGACCTCGTGCTTAATTCTTTTGTTAGAGGAGCTTTCCCAGAAAATTTTCTTTGTTACTATTGGATTTCTCACTCTTTAATCAACTCTAATTTGTCATTTGATGGCCTTGGAGAGTTTACTCTCCAACCTATTCCAAATCCCTAAGACCTAGACTATTGTATACTTTCCTTGAAAGAAAAACTTTAGTTCTTTTTAATTTAAACATCCATTTTAGTTGTATGTTATTTACTCAAATGGTATTAAGTCACAATTGATGTTGGTTTTTAGACTCTTGCAAAAAGAAACTTATAAAAACACAGGCAAATAAAACTTCACACATATCCTTCAATGTATTCAGTTTCAAGCAAGCATGAAGCATGAACAACTTCCATTGCAAACTACAAACCATAAGATGCAATTTTTATTTTCTTTTGAACTATGCAAAAACGACTAAGACTTACTTTTTAAGAAAACAAAATGCTTCACACATGCCAAAACCTAAATGCCATTAAGATACAAAACTTCTAAATGAAAAAAGGACAAGAAAAGACAAATGAGTATACTAAGACCTTTTTTATTTTAAATAATGAATGCAAAAAAACAAACCAAAAAGAAATAGACCTACAAAGAAGCAACCTGTACTTTTTGTTTTTTCTACTAAAGCAAGAAAGCAACCAAACTGATAAAGAAACCTAAACAAGAAAATATGTATCTTTTTTCTTGTAAAACAATAAGCCAAGAAGGAAGATAAATGAACCTAGGTGAAGAATGTTTGATTTTCAATTATGAATGGAAACAATAGTCAAGAAACCAAGAAACATAAACATAACACTTATATTTCAAGCTTGCAATCAAGAAAGAAACCAAAGAAACCCAGAAAGGAAAATTTCTTATTTTATTTAGTTATAAAAACAAAAAGGGACTTCAATCACTTCAAAGATCAGTGAATACCTCTTAGACAAACACAAGAATCTAAAAAAGAAACCACGTAAGCAAGAACAGGGACAAAAGAATGTTGGAAAGTGGAAAAAAACACGTTCTAGGATGCATAAGCTATTGTTGCTTGACCAGCAAGCATATGTACGCTATTGTTTCTTAAGAAACTAGCGTATGTGTATGCTATTGTTGCTTCATAAACTAGCATATATAGTTCAAATTTTCCAAAAGAAATTAAGAAATGGTTGAACCAACACCCTAAACCTATTCCTACAGGTTTGAAAATAACTCAAAATATTGAAAACAAAAGTATATGAAGTGTTAAAATCCTACACGAAATAAAAACAACCCTAAGAAGAACAACTCATTGAGTTATCCCTAGTGGATTCTCCAAGTCTATTACAAAATTTTCTATCCTATGACAAGGGTCAAGGTCACAATAGAACAAAAACAAAGAGACAACTAACTCAAACCCGAAGTAGAAAACATGAACATTCTTGTAACTTACATGTAGTTATGATATACTCACCTAGAGTAACAAAGGTTGAAGAAGATAGCTATTGGAAGGTCTCTCCTTCAGCATCTTGCTTCGAGATAAACCTCATTGATCTACACACAAGAAACAACAAGCTTGCGAGTAAAGTAGAAACAAGAAATCAAATATAACTACTCTAACTAACTCGGATTAGATCAATAAGTTTCCTACCAAATATGTGTGATTAAACATAATAAAATGAATCAAGTAAACATAATTGGATAAGGGAAATAAGAGAGTTCTCTTATTAATGAACAACAAAACATGGAATACATTCACTTGATCCTACATTCCCTGCACCGCCTAAAACCTCCACTTGGGTTCCTCCTCTTGGACCACGAAAGGTAGTTTCTCCTATATGATCCTGACTCAAGGAAAGTATGAGAAAGAGAAGGAGCATCTCTCTTAAATCAAGATAATATGGGAAAGGATCCTAGAAATAGGGGTTTCCAAAGAGGGAAATAGCCTTTAAAACTTGGGAATAAATTGCTTGTAGATTTGAACGTTGGTTTAGTAGCATAGAGGTACTTCCCCCATTGAAAGTAGATTCTCCTCCACCTTGAGGTTGTATTTATACCAAGAATTGATTGTTAGGGTGGTTATGCATGGGAAATAGGAGGTAAGTAACCTGGAAAACCCTTAAACTCCAACCAAAAGTGCATATTTTGCGCACATTTATTTTTTTTTCCTCAATTTTGAAGGCATACTCGCTTTGTCAATGGGAAAGTAGTGTGCAAATTCTTGTTGCTATATCAAAAGTAGTGTACATATTACCAAAATGTTTTTTTTAAGGATATTCAAGGGAATCTTAGTCTACAACTGCAAGAGGTTTAGGTATCGAGGCCAACAGATGCATCTTAAGCACATCGGGTGGAAAAAGATGTTATAACAAGTGTATATGGAACAATATGTTGCATTTGAATGTCTTTTGTAGTGTAGTAAGTTGCAAATTTTTTGTTCACATATTCGCCTTCATTATTTGTTATTAACCATTATAGTTGATGTCGAGATTGTTTTTCTACAAGGGCCTTGTAGGCTAGAAACATGTCAAAATTTTCACTCTTAAGTTTTATGAAATAAACCCAAGTGCACCTAGAGAAGTCATTAATAAAAGTTAAAAAAGTATTTGCAACCATTGAAATCAGAAAAAAGTGGACCACACAAATCACAATGAATAAGCTACAAGGGAGTCGATGCATGTCAAGAGGCACGTTTGTCAAAACTATCCTAATGTTGTTTTCGGAGAACACAACCGATACAAACATTGTATATACAAGAAACAAAAGGAAGAGAAAACACCATAATTTGATTACATAATTGTTGCAATGAACGATAGTTTAGATGACCAAACCATTCATGCCAAAATTTTCTCAAGTCATTGCTATGAAAAATAAAGACTAATGGAAAAAGATGATGGGCCAAAATTATCAAATTTGTACAACCTAGTAATATCATCAACAATTTAAATTGCTAGGACATGCTTAGGATATTTTAAATCCTTGATTACAACTTGGCAAGGTAAAAACTTTATTCTTTTACCTTCACCTGAATGAGTGATTTGATACACTGATAAAAAGTTGCATGCGAGACTTGGAACACATAATACATCATTAAAATGACCACCATCTAACTAAATTGTTCCAAACCCTACAAAACTAAGAGATTTATCATCACCAAAAAATATATGTTTGGTGTTGCATTCATTAAGAGTAGAAAAATGGTTTTATCCTTAGACATGTGATAAGATGTTCCATAATCAATAAGCCACTCATTAGAATAAGAAGTAGATGTTGCATTGAAGAAAAAATAGAAGAAGAAAGTTCATGTCCGTGAGAAGAAGAGTTGGAAAAAGAAGAGTGAAGATTGATGTTGTGCTTCTTCATTGTTGTTTCCGAGGCCTCCATCTCTTTAAAACATTTAGACTCTAGATTGTTGGGTATGTGTGTATATTCTTTGCATGTATGTGTGTGGGTGCGTCATATTCGACAACTACGTCTGTCAAACCCAACTTCCTTCTCTCTTTGTGTCATGTGCATTGGGTGCTTTCCTGGGGGGGTCCCATGGGGGGGCAGGTTTCCCCCCCCCCTCGTTACACGCAGCATTCGAGGCAGTGCCCCGAAATTTTTTTGGGGGCTTTTTGCTATTTTTAGCAGTTTTCTAAAATAATCTCGGATTAAGGGATTAGGGTTTTGGTAGCTATGGAATACCTAAAATATTGTATATATTGTATTGTGAATGGTGAAATTAATACAATGAAGAGTTGAAAGGTGTGGCACCAAGGAAGGTTGGTTTTCTCTCGGTTACGGTTTCCAGTGTAAATCTTTGTGTACTGTGTGTATGAGCCATTGATTAATTTTTGTTTCCCTTAAGAATCTATATGCATTGCTTTACTTAACAGGTTTAAAACTTACATATATGACCATCTCTCCCAAAAACATTACAATCTATGTTAGTCTTATTACTTTTTTAATTTGATCTGATGTCACCATTGGGAGTAGAAGCATGTTGAGAGGGTTTGGGACCCTTTTTTTCTTGTTGTTATGAGGATGTTACTTCTTTGGATGCTTGGATTTATCTTTCTATTGGGCCACTAAAACTTTTTTAGATGTACCTACAATGTTTATCACTCCAAGATGCAAGAGTTTATCTTGCTCTCTAATTAGAGAATCAAAAAAAGACTCAAGAGAGGGTGTTATGTAAGAAGCCCTTAGAACTTCTATGGTGGAGTGAAAAATATATACAGAAATAGAATATGCACTACCAAGCTTAGAAAAAATAGCATATATACATTGGTCATCCTTCATATCTATTTTACATTCTTTAAGAAAACTCTAAGTGTTTTGAACTTAGATAAATAATCTTTAATGCAAGAGAAATCATTGGAAGTTAAAGAAATTAATTGATTTTAAAGATGGTGGGCTTGAGTCACATTGTATTTACCAAATACATCTTCCAGTTTATCCCAAACTTCATCTGGGTCATCAATTCCTTGAAGGTGAAACCGTAAATCGGGAGAGATGGACATTCTGAATAATCCACGTGCTTTGTCATTCTTATTATTCCATTTGAATTTTTTTACAGTATTAGTGGGCAATTTTTTTCACAAGGTAATATGGTATTGTCATTTACTTCGTAGTACATCCTCCATATGGGATTTCCATGAGAAATAGTTGGTAATGGTAAGTAAAAGATTACTTGGACTAGCCATATTAAAATATGTAGGTAATATGGCCTTAAAAGTAAAAGCTAACTATCTTGATGGAAGTCTCTCAAACAAATTGGCAGTTTAAAATTAAACAACACTAAAAACAGACTTTGGATGTTAAAGTTATGTCATTTTTAAAAAAGAAATAAAAAGTAACCAAAGTGTCCCAAGGTAAGTAAAGGTTGGTCCATGTGGTGATGATGCTCAATTAAATTAATGGGTAAAAAATAAATATATTCTTTAACTTTGCATATAAACTCATTTTTACAAAGACACATTTTTTTAAAATAAGTGTGAATCATTTTTACAATAAAATTACTTTAAATATTAAAGTTGCATTAAAAAAATAATTAAAAAAATAATTTGAAAAAAAAATATTAAAGTTATGTCTTTTTTGATTCACTTTTATAATTTAAGTGAAATTCACTTTACAATAAAATTATATGAAAACTTAAAGGTGCATGAATTTTTTCAAAAAGTAATTTAATAAAAAAAGAGACTTGAATTCAAAAACATGTTATTAAATAAAATAACTTTCATTATATGAAAACTTAAAGTTTCATGAATTTTTTCAAAAAGTAACTTAATAAAAAAAGACTTGAATTCAAAAACATGTTATTAAATAAAGTAACTTTCATCATATGAAAATTTAAAGTTGCATGAATTTTTCCAAAAAGTAATTTAATAAAAAACTACTTGAATTCAAAAACTTCTTGTTAAATAAAGTAACTTTCATTATATGAAAACTTAAAGTTGCATGAATTTTTTCAAAAAGTAAATAAAAAAAGACTTGAATTCAAAAACATGTTATTAAATAAAGTAACTTTTACCAAAGTGAGTTAATATGTTATTATCAAAGTGAGTTAATATGTTATTAAATAAAGTAATTTTTATCCAAGTGAGTTAATGAAAAATATATATAGCAAATATTATGGAGGGTTTTTTTTAATTTATTTTTTTTACTATATTCTTCAGAGTATGTGTTTACTCCAAAAAAACCTTATTTTTGCCTTTAAAAAGTACTTTAATATGGTCATACACAAAAACAAGCCAAATTTTGAAGAAGAAAAAAAATTGAACTTAACAATAATGTGATTAGATATCGGTTATTTTATCGGAAAAGTACAAGTGTTCTCTATGTTTCAATTGTTTCTTATCCGTTGAGCTAGCATAAGGAAACGCTTTCCGCTTGATTTCTTATTTGTCAAGATCGCATAAAGTGTGTGACAAAAAAAATAAGCAAACTTGAAAGAGGAGCAATCTGGACATAAAAACATAAACTGAAATATTATCTAAAAAAAATTAAAAGGCATAATGAAACTCTATACCTTCAAATACGACAAAACAAATCGTATATTTGGCAGATGAAAACCTTTTTGAGTGAAAAGGAAAATGTTTCCAACTAAAAGAAGCACTCCAAACACATTGGAATTAGTCCACCCAGCCTATAAATCTATAAAAAAAGCAGAACATAGAAATATTTTGATGCATGTAGCAATACAGGTTCAATATCTCTATCAACAACAAGAGTAGGTCTTCAAATGGGCTTTGATACAATGTTCGACAAAACATGGTATTTTCATGCATGACGAACACCTTAAGCAACCACTCACATAACCAGATCAAATATCAGTACATCAGTGTTTTTACATGGTTAAAACCCTATAGGAGGGAAACATACCATGACCCCAGCCAACATGACCACTTAAGACAATATGTTAATGTAAAAACAAAAATTGTACATAAGAGTTTTCCACAATCAATCTTCAGCAAATGGTCCTCCGTGCTTTTTAAATAGAAATCATGAACCAATTGGGTGTTAAGCCACGAATCAACATAGTCGTTAGTATCTATGAGAATATGAGCGATCGGATCACTTTATGTCTAGAACATATCGTGATCGTTGGATTATATAACTACAAATGTATACTAATGCATACTAAAAAATACACGTGTACATAAAGACATATTAGATCAAATTAATCTTAACCAACTATTAAGTGTCTAAATATCCTAATATGTTGGATGACATATACATAAACATATTATTTGATGTGGGAAAGAAACATTTCAAGAATGTTATGGTTGTACAATTTCATCTTAAACAAAAGATGCATTTGAAAATTATGAACATGAAGAATAATTGCATATACTTTGAAACTTGAATCCCCATACAAAACTCGGAAAAAAAGGAAAGGAAGGAATTATTTGCGTGAGAAAATTGTCAAAAATATTTTATGAGATACTTTACTTTAAGCCAAGCTTACTAACACCGAACCACCATCAATGCATAATCCAAGTTTTTACAAGCTTGAATAGAAGAGATATAAATACAATGCAAAAAAATGGTTTTGTAAGCCTGAACTAGAAATCATGTGTATACAAGCTTGCTTGCTCAAGCAAATACACTCAAACACAAGCAATGTGTGTTTTAAACACTATCTCATTTATTAAGAAATTCTCGAGAATAAACATAAATTAATATATGAGATGTAAAATTTAATGGGAACTGTATATCATGCTAGCAAATGCAATCTCCATTAAAACCCTTTTTCCAATCATTCCTTGAGGGTTAAGATGAATTTGCAAAAAAATAATTTTAATTTTGACATTGATTTGTTGTTTATTGAAGCATTCTTGGAGCTTGAAGAAAAGGTTTGTTGCTCCTCCTTAAATATACAATCCAATTCACATCCAACCAATGAAGATTAGATCATAATCAAGCAAATCAACAAGAGAACAGCTCACCAATCAAGTATTAAATCCATGATAAAAAAATGTAATTGTCAAAAATAAATACAAGTGTTGAAAATTGCACTCTAGTGGACCTAAAAACTCAAGCTTTGAATCAAATGCAATTCCAAGCATGAAAATAAAACTCCAAGTCCGAAAATGACATTGATAAACAAAAATATTTCAAGCTTGAATGAATGAAATATATGGTCTTAAAATTAAGATGCCATGGTTTTTTCACTTGTGAAAATTGCATAGAAACTTGTCCTTTTGTCTGGTTTTCAAGTATTGGTTATTTTTCTATATTATGGAGCTTTGTTGTGCCTCTTTCATGACTTCCATCTTCATTTAAAATCCTCCTTTTTGCTCAACCTTCAAACATTTCTACGTTTCTTGATTCCCATTCATGTACAGAGGGTTTCAACATTGTTTATGGCCATTGTGGGAGAGTTTTCATGGTTGTCAGTGCTTTGCTTTCACTAAACCTACACATAAAATAAAACCATGAGAAACAAACTCAAAGAATAAAGAACCTGCACATTTTTCCTTTGATAATATCTCCCTTGTTGGGCATGCTTGAGACCAATTGCTTGGTTCACAAGCCTGCCAAGGCTCTGAGATGAGCGATATAATCTTGGAGGAGTCAAAACGTTTCCCGGGGAATCAAGACTTAGTAAAATGAACCTGAAAAGCAATTCGATCATAAATTTGTTGATTTTAACTCTTTAATCATATTAGGGAATGAAATCAAAGAGATGGACACGAGTTTCACAGCTTTACTGATCCATTGACAACTACGGGGACCACCTGGGCTCTAGTAAACCCATGTTCATAATCCTTTGAACTAGGCCATGAACATTGACATGGGACCTCTTCTTCATCTAACAAGATCATCTAAGTGTCGGCAGTGAAAATATCACTAAAACTAGGCTAGGGATTGACTAAAAATAATCATTAGTGCTTCTGCAAAAACCCTTGGGTTTTAGTCAAGATAGAGGCCTAACTCTTTGTCAATTCACTAAAACTAGGTTCGAGATTTATTTTAAAAATAAATAGGGGTTCTGCAAAAACCCTTGGGTTTTAGTCACATAACTATTTTCCAATTCATCTATCTTTTAGTCACATAACTTTTTGCCAATTCATCTAGATTTTAGTCACATAACTTTTTTCCAATTCATCTAATTTTGAAATTTTAAATTACAAGATGTATTGATCTAAGTGGATATTGGTGACCACTTATTTATTCAACTAATTCACAATGGTTCCACATCTTGGTAGTTTTCTTACATTTTTTCAGGTCCCAAACTTTCGGGGCCATTTTGAGGCCCTAAACAGCGTTTTTTGGAGCAGAAGCAATCAGTAAATGGTTAAAGGCATATACTGGACCATCTGAAACATGTTCTTCTCGACTAGACCTTTCCAATGGGATACCAAGCGCCCCAAATAGAGATCATATGCAAAATTTACACCCCTCGGAAGTTGATGTATCAACTAACCACATTGGGACCCACAAACCTTTTGTCGTTTCATCTTTTGGGGTGATGGTTTTAGATGTTTTCTCGTTAATGTTTTATGTTAAAAGTTTGTTTCTACCTCTTTGTAATCAGATTCTTGCAAATGAGCGTAGCTAACACGTCCCTCTCTCTAGGGATAAGCTACCACCATTCTAGCTAGTTTGTGTGTTTTCAATTTTGTAGTCTTTTGTATTCCATTCATTAATAAAATCTGAGTTTAATTTTATTACTGTATTTCTTGTAATATTTGTGTGTGTTTCCTTGTTATATCTCTGCCTTCATGTCATTCTCCATATAATTTGGATCATGTATTAGACACATTGATACTTCCAACGAATGGTTGGACACCTCATACTAACATAAAAAATATACATTTCATGACAAGTTAAGTTACTAATGGTTGGACACCTCATACGAACATAAAAAGTATACACTTCATGATAAGTTAATTTATGTCAGACTAGTTGATAGGAACTCATTAAATCATGTTTACCTATTTTTCAAAGTCAAAATTCAATTATATCAATTGCATCATGTAGATTTCGATAGCCCCATTTGGAAATAAAAATATGATTTCAGTCAAACACTTTTTTAATGCGTAAAGACATTTTTAATTAAAAGTTTGAGACGATGTTTTATCGAAATTATATCCTTTGTCTCATCATTGATTCTTGTTATATATAATTTTAATTTTTTCATTAGCATATGTGAGATCCCCTAACACTTGATTGATTTTAACTTATGAAAATGGTTCGTTGATGTCTGATGCCAACACTTTGTTTAAAAAGGTGTCAATTTAGTCGATTTTTCTTGAAACTCATTTTCAATCTTTTAAGTGACCACGGACAGGTATAAAATGATTAAATGAGACTCAATATCCATTTTGTATGTGTGATCCATTTTGTATGTGTGATCCATCAATAATTTTCATGTTTCCATCACTAGAAACCTAATTACCATGATGCATATTGTTGTGATTCCAGTGGTGAAATAGTAAATTGTGCAACATAATTGAATAGGTTATCTAGCTATGTCATTGCATTATTAAACTTAACTTGAATTTAGTGAAACACGCCTTAGTTATTTGATCGTCACCTCTTCATACCATCTCCATGTGCAAATCCCTAGATGGCCTTACATATGATCCTATGTAACTTTGTTAGGGACCTAACCTCCCTAACCCCTCACGTAGGTAGAATAATATATTTCCATGTAACAAAGGCCAATATTAATCAGGTCTATCAATAAGGAAGAATAAGTCAAATGTAATAAGACTTAATCCAAGTTTTCGCTTCTAGAAGGATCTTCCTCTAGATTGTTCTTTTGGATAGACAGATTTAGTATAAATAAGAGTATAGGGTATGAGAAGTTTTGTCTTGGATATTATTGTAATAGAGTTATGTGTTGTTGGAGGTTGCCCCCTTGAAGAGGCAAGTGAACATTTCTATCATTAATCAAGGTGCTCTTTTTGGTGTTATTTTGGAAGTATTCTGGTATTGTTTTGGTTATATCATTGTTGTTATGCCATTTCTAGCTAAAATATTTTTGTTTTGCATGCTATTTTATATCAGGACTACTACAAGTGGTATTAGATCACTTTCCTTGGCATAAAATTATGGGTTAATTTTTTTCAGGGTAGAGATGTATTTCGGCGTCTTAAAGCTACAAAGATCTGTCATTACGCACATAAACCCATGGTCGGGGAGTCATACACACAGGAAATACAAGTGGTACTTAAACGCACATTTGTTGGCCACCCTTGTAACCCCTGTCGATACCCTTTTGAGTGGTAGTGCATCAGAAAACACCTATATATGAATCAACCTAGATATCCTAAAGCCCTCCATAGATAAATCGATCGGTTTCCTGAAGTCTATAGTGCCACCAAGAACAACACTCAGGAATATACTCTCTAGTACCTGGGTAGTTGGGTAGTACGGCTAAGGGCACAGTCTAGACTCCTTAGTTGGTGCCCTGAGATATTGGGTCGAGTACTATTGTTGGACCCCGCACGTATATCATAGAGTTATAGCATAGGGAAAACCCTTGTCTATAGACACCCTCCATACCCTAACCCTTGGGACAGAAACAAAAACAGAACAGACAAGATCTATTGTCGTGCAAATGTGCCTCCTACATTCGGGTTGTGAAATTACTACACATTTCTCTCTATTAAGAATTTGGGCATTTCAACACTGCGGTATTCTTTAGATCAGAGTATAACTCCACAAGAGTAAAAAAACAGGTTTGGATCCTGTTGGCACCATTATTTGAGCCATATCCCATTGGATTCCTCTCTTCGCCCTTATCGTAGTCATTCTTATCATTTTTCAGCAAATTGTCTTTCCCATGGACCCGACCCCCTTCCAACACCCTTATTTGGGCCTTACCCCATTGGATTCCCCTCATTGCCCTAATATTCGTGATACAGTTCACCCATAACCCATTTTTTGTGTGGTCCCACCTATCCCTTTTTGTTTTCCCTCTTCATCTTGGCCCACACCCGTAGCCAAGACTTGGAAGCTCACTTCAATTCCTTGTCCTATAATTTCACAGAGACCAATGAGAAGTGAGGTAGATCAATGCCAATTTTTCCACCATCAATAAAAACATGCATTCCTCCATAGACACCAAAACAGAAACCATCAAACATGACCTCGCTACCCATCTTGCATCTGTCGCTAGCACAGTCTACACCAAGTTAAATATCCTTGCAGATCTTCCCTCCTATGACCCACCTTTGCACTCTGAAGGTGAAACTTCTTCTAATTCCCCAACTTTTCAACCCCATCACTTTCAGCGTGACCTACGCCTTCTGCGTGTGGATGTGAAAAAATTTGATGGCTCAGATCCCACTGACTGGGTAACTCAAATGGAACATTATTTCTCTTTGTATGGAATTATAGATGAGTTGGACAAACTCTGGTATGGTGTTCTCCATCTAGATCAAGAACGTTGGCAATGGTGGCAATGGAGAAAAAATGCCCGCCAAGGGTATGTGGCTTGGATAAAATTTGTGGCAAAGCTTTATGAACACTTTGACATTGACACCAACCATTTAGGTCGTTTGACAAAGTTGAAACAATCTGGCATAGTGGAATACTTTAAAGCCTCTTTTGAGTGATTGGATTTCCATACAGAGGGCATGTCTGATGATTTTTTCCAAGAATGTTTTATCAGTGGCCTCATGGATGAGATTCGTTCCCATGTCCTCATCGCTCGGCCTCAGAGTTGGGTGGAAGATACTAAAAGAGCTAAGGAATCACAACAGATTGTCTCTTCTCAAACCTGAAAACCCTCCTTTATTCCTCACCCTAAACCTGTCACTCCCACTCCTCCTTCCACTCCACTAAAGATCCATAAATTGACCAAGGAAGAAATGGTTGAATGCCAACTCAAAGGCCTTTGTTATAATTGTGATGAAAAATAGTTTCCTCGGCACAAGTGTAAGGAAAAAATATTTTTATGGCCATCTCTGAGGATGTTTCAGAAGACAATATTGAGGCCCCCCCTATGGCCGAGTCACTTGAACCCACTAACATGACCCCAGCCTCCAACCCTCCCGAAGTTGAATTGGGCATTTCCCTTAATGCTCTCACTGGGTTCTCTGCTCCCCAAACCCTCAATCTAATTGGTTACATTAAGCATCGGAAGGTCATCATCCTTGTTATCAGTGGAAGCACCCATAATTTTATTCATCATTGCATTTCCCAAGAAACTAATTGCTATATTTGTGTCGTCAATAATTTTCAAATCATGATTGCCAATGGCGTGTCCATGAAATGTGGGGGGCATTGTGAAAATGTGTGTCTCTAAATTGGTCAGTACCACATGAAATATCATATGTTTTCTATCGATATGGGTGGTTGTGACATTGTGTTGGGTGCAGAATGGCTAAGGACTTTGGGTCCCATTCTCATGGATTTTAAGGAATTAACCATGCAATTCAACCAGGAGGGCCAACAATATAAGCTCCAAGTAATCATCGTCGGTTCCCCAAATATCATCAGTTCCCATCGCATGGAAAAGCTCCTCAAAAAGGTCATTATGGCATTATTTCACAACTCCATGCCATTCACGCCATTAAGACACCCTCTGTGTCGCAGGACCTCCAATCCATCCTCTCCAAACATCAAATTGTTTTTTCCACTCCCCAGGGACTTCCTCCTTCACATGGTGTTCATGATCATTCCATTCCCCTTGTCCCTGGAAGCCTTCCTCCCAATTTTTGTCCCTATCATCATCCCTTTTCCCAAAAAAATGAAATTGAGAAAATTGTTCAAGAATTTATCACCACAGGTGTTATCCGTCCTAGTACGAGCCCCTACTCTTCTCTTGTGGTCATGATCCTTAAGAAATAAGGATCTTGGCGCATGTGTCTTGATTTTTGTGCCCTCAAAAAACTCACCATCAAAGATAAATTTCACATTCTTATCATTGATGACCTCTTGGATCAATTGAGTGGTGCCCAGTTCTTTACTAAACTTGATCTTCCTTCTGGCTACCACTAGATACATATGAACGAGGCAAACATTCCTAAGACTGTCTTTCAAACTCATGAGGGCCACTATGAGTTTTTGGTCATGCCCTTTGTCTTGTGTAATGCTCCCTCCACTTTCCAAAGCCTCATGAATCATGTCTTACGTCCTTTTATCCATCATTTTGTCTTAGTTTTATTTGATGATATCCTCATCTATAGTAAAACCTGGACAACCCATCTTTCTCATGTGGATCAAGTTCTACATCTACTCTCTCAGCACAAAAATTTCCTCAAACAATCTAAATGTGATTTTGTCACCTCGAAAGTCGAGTACTTGGGTCATATTGTTGGCAAGGTAGGTATCAGGGAGGATCCTAAAAAGATTGAAGCTATGCAGGATTGGCCTCGCCCAAATACTCTTGCAAAATTGCGTGGATTTATGGGTTTAATAGGCTATTATCACAAGTTTGTTAAGAATTATGGAAAGATTGTGACACCTCTCACTTCTCTCCTTAAAAATAATTCCTTCACTTGGACTCCTGCAGTTGATCAGGCCTTTAAAACCTTGAAGGAGACCATGTGCACCACTCCAGTCCCGGCCCTTCCTGATTTCACAAAGACCTTTGTCTTTGAATGTGATGCTTATGGGAGAGGAATTGGGTTCTCTGCCTTTACCAGCAAACAATTGTTAGAGCGACATTTGCGCCAATCAATCTATGAAAAGAAAATTTTGGATATTCTCCATGCAGTGGATATTTGGCGCCCTTATCTATTGGGGTAGTGCTTCCAAATTAAGACAGGTCATCAAAGCCTCAATTATTTTCTAGAGCAATGACCTTCCTCCCCAGAGCAACAAAAATGGGTGACTAAGCTCTTTGGATATGATTATGAGATCATTTACAAGAATGACAAAGACAATGTGGTTGTTAATGCACTTTTAAGAAAATATGAAGATGAAGGGTCCCTTTTTTCCCTCTCCTTCATTGTACTAGATTGGCTCCTAGTTGTTCACCAGAAATGGCTACGAGATCCCAAAATTTCACATTTGATCTAACAATTGCAAGCCAATTATCCAGTTTCCCCAAGGTACTCTTGGCACAATGATGAGATTCGCTACAAAGGTCATTTGTTTTTAAGTAAACAGACACAACTTAAATCCACGGTGTTTTTTGAGCTTCGTATTACACCCATAGTTGGGCACTCGTAGTTTACCAAAACCTATGATCAGGTCAAACGTTCTTTTTTGGGGGATGGTATGAAACAGGACGTTAGCAATTTTGTGGCAAAATGTGATGTTTGTCAATGTAACAAGGGAGAAACAATCAAAGCTCCTGGCACACTAAAACCGATTTTGATTCCACCTGCTATTTGGAGGGATATCTCTATGGATTTTATTGTGGGATTACCTAAATCGGGAAATAAAACAGTCATCATGGTGGTCGTTTATCATCTTTCCAAGTATGCTCATTTATGTTCTCTTCAACACCCATTTACCACCTCCACTATGGATCAACTTTTCATGGATCATGTCTTCAAGCTTCATGGCATGCCTCATTCTATTGTTTCTGATCGAGACCACACTTTCACTAGAAAGTTTTGGAAAGAATTGTTCAGGCTACAAGGCACCCAATTGCATCTCAGCACCACTTATCATCCTCGAGCTGATGGTCAAACTAAAGTTGTCAAAAAAAAATTGAAAACATATTTTAGGTGTTTTGCATCAGCAAGGGAAAATCAGTGGGCTTAATGGTTACCACTAGTTGAATGGTGGTACAACACTTCTTACCATACATATACCTTCATGACTCATTTTAAAGTAGTACATGGACAAAACCCACCTTCAGTTCTCTCATACCTACCAGGTGTCTCGAAGGTCCAGGCAGGGATGATTTTAAGGATGGAAAATTATTTTAAAATGTAGAAACCTTGGTGAATGTTACTAATCCTTCATATGCCAACTATAAATGATTGGCGATATTTTTGTAAAAATATTCAAATTTTTAAGGATTTTATATAGTTTTTATAAAATTTTGGCGATTTTTAAGGTAAAATAATTTTATCCTATAGAATTTGGGCGAA
>ML779334.1:1424193-1458662 GCA_009831015.1 Picea engelmannii
TATAAAATTTTGGCGATTTTTAAGGTAAAATAATTTTATCCTATAGAATTTGGGCGAATCATTTTTAAAATAACAAATCTCGTTTTTGGAAAAACCATGGAAAATTAGCCCATGAGTGAAATTTAGCCCCTAAAATCATCCCTGGGTCCAGGAAGTTGACCAAACACTTATAGTTCGAGAGGCTATTCTCCATACCCTTAAAGACAATTTGTTCATGGCCTAGAATTGCATGAAGCAATAGGGAGATCAAGGTCGCTTTGAACATCAATTTTCTAAAGGAGACCAGGTGTTTCTTCGACTGCAACCTTATTTCCCTCAAGGTTTACCATTGTCAGAAACGAATGCCCAAATTTTATGGTCCTTATATCATTCTCAAGAGTGTGGGAAAGGTGGCCTATCAGTTAACTTTTCCCTGTGACTCTAAGCTCTGTCTTTTTTTTCATGTCTTCTTCTTAAAGAAGGTGATTGGAACTAAGTGCCAAATTCAAACCATCCTTCCCGAGTTGGATGAAGGAGGCTCCATATGGTTGCAGCCACAAGAAGTTTTGGACCAGCGTGAGCATCTTCTGCATCGGCGCACCATCAAGGAAGTGTTAGTCCAGTGGAAAGATACAACTCTAGAAAATGCCACTTAGGAACCAGCAACCTTTCTGCAACAATTTCCTCATCACAAGCCTTGAGCACAAGGTTGTTTTTAAGGGGGAGGACATGTTAGGGACCTAACCTCCCTAACCCCTCACCTAGGTAGAATAATATATTTCCATGTAATAAAGGCCAATATTAATAAGTCCTATCAATAAGGAAGAATAAGTCAATTGTAAGAAGACCTAATAGAATTTTTCGCTTCTAGAAGGATCTTTCTCTAGATTGTTCTTTTGGATAGACAAAATTTAGTATAAATAAGAGCGTATGAGAAGTTTTGTCTTGGATATTATTGTAATAAATATTTTCTCTACTGGAGGTTTCCCCCTCGAAGAGGAAAGTTAAAATTGCTATCATTAATCATGGTTCTCTTTCTGGTGTTATTCTAGTATTATTCTGGTTATATCATTGTTGTTCTGCCATTTCTAGCTAAAATATTTTTGTGATGCATACTATTTTATATCTGGAATACTACAAACTTGGTATATGGATATTATCAAAATTTGATCTTCATTGCCACTGGTAGCCTTAAGGCATGACACCTACACATAATGCTCAAAAATTCATTAAATCCCCAAATGAAATGAGTAATGAGTTTCTCACGAATGTGCATGAACCATCAACCTAATATGCATACGCAAAATTAAACTAATGCCAAAATGTGATATGCATAAATCATATTTTAACCAAACTTGTCAAAAAAATCATTAATGAGTAAGCGAGGTCATGTCTATGGAAAAAGGCAAATGCAGAACACAATTTAAAAGCATAAACTTGGATGTAATCATAAATTGACAAAAGTCTTATCATTGTGTTAATTCATCATGAAGACAACTCAAGGGCATAATGAAACTAAGATATGTTGAGAAGACATTTTGAAAGGTGAAGATTAACACAAAAAATTAAAAACAAAGGGGGTCCTCAAAACATTTCCATACCTAATCAAATGCACACCATCGCTTACACACTCAAAAGGTGGATAGAGGATTTGGGGTGTGCATTCATTCTCTATTCCCACCCTCACTTTGATATTCACTGTAGGAGTGTTAGTGAAGTTGTGGGTGGGAGTTTTTTCTTCACCCATATGCCCACCCTCATATATAGAGTGTGGGTGGAAGTGACAATGAAGTACAAATTCACACTCCCATTGTTATACAATTATTTTCCACCTGATTACCTTATGCATATTCTCTAGAGGTTATCAGGATGAAACACTAAGTTATGTCACTTTTCCCTTGAGTATACACCATCATTTTGCATGGTCGCAAGTTGTCCTTTTACAAATTGCAACCCAAATTGATGGTTTCTCCTTGCTCTCTTGCAAATAGTGATCGGTCACATCCTGCAAGAATGCAGGGCACAATTAGGTTTATTACTCTCAAATTAGGAATGGTTACAATGAGATGGGATCAAGCTTGTATTTCTCGTAATTCGATCTTGAGAAGCTTTTTATTTTGAGTGTCTAAGAGTTATCCACCATCTCATCTCTTTCATCCTATATATTGAGGGTCTCTCATGGGAAAAAGGGGAGGAAAAGCGAAAGTAGGTTTATATTGTTGGATTAATCACTAAGCTTGGGTAAGGAGTTTGGATAGGGATTCATCAGGCTATCAGATTGTAAGTTGTAAATTGTTTCATTTGATCAATAGAAGATGCACATGACTTTCCCCCTTATTTGATTGTATATGATTATCATAATCTTTGGAGAGAATTAGGATTTTCATGTTATATCATTAGATCTATTATGAATCTATACATGATATGTTTGATCTTGTGAAAGGAGTTTGTTTGTGTCTTCATGCATGTAGATCCACATTGACAAAGAGAGAAGAACATCTTCGAGAAATCAAACAACAAAGGAGCATGAAGGAACAATCGTCAGGTGATTGAGTAAGCCCTTTTATTCTATTCACTTGTAGGTCATTTCCATGTATGATTTAGATCTAGGAAGGTCCACCGTCGGTATCTATATTCTATCTTAGGTCTAGAGAGAGCCTAAGGGAGGTAACTCCTGCAGAGTGTAATTATCCTACAACACCCATCCCTAGACTCACCCTCATAAGAGTGAGGTTGAGGACAATGGGGGTGAGTCATCAACACTAGATAACCTACCCTAAAGGACACATAAACAAACCCCTCTAAATTGTGTGCATTAAAGCCTCATATATACATTAAGATCCATTAATAATAACTATTACATAAAAAAAAAATTAAGAAATAAATTATTAAAATAAAGTAATTGAAAAAATTCAAGAAATAAATTATAAAACAAAGAAATTGAAAAGAATGGTCATTATAAAAATAAAGTACTATCCATGGGACTAATATCCATTTAATTCAGGCAATGTGAGCAGTATCAGGATCAACAGAGGGCATGATAAAAGTTCGTGTGTCCATTCAAAAATGGGTAAACGAAATCATCCTTTGAATATTGCGCAGATGATGGAACATATCAGAAGAAGCATGGAGCATTACTTGGGCCTATTTCTTACTCTGAAGAAGAGAGACCTCCTCCAATCACAGTTATCGGCTCTTGCATAATTCAGACAGGAAGTGAAAGCAATCTCAGCAAAATGAGAAGGAACACACGCAGCCAGTGCGCCAGTGGAAGAGCATGAGGAATTGGTTAATACGGTGCAAAATCTGCAAATACAACTCAGATCCCTCTCAACTCAAGTCCTAACCATATTGGAAATCACCATACAGAACCGGGTACAACATCATCGTACAAAGGATGAATGCGAGGCACTAAGGCAACAGATAACAATTCTTCAATTTGGGGTTGGACCTATTTCACCTTCAGCTTCCCTAGCATCTTCTGCAGCCATCTCTGATGAAGCCTCTTCTCCTGGACCTCGACCACGACTAGACCTAAATCTGAGGCTGTCAGCAGAAGAAGAACCTCCAACAGCGGACGAGAACAATATTTAAGTGTATGCTTTGTTTAACAGTTTTCTTGTTAGGCTCTTACTGTATGATATTTACTATAAAAGCTCTGATCAGCTTTAGAATAGTAGAAATTCTTGCCTCCACTCACCACATACCTACTGGGAGCCTACAGGGAGAAAAAATTTGTAATTACAAATCCTACAAATCAATTTTTGTACTTCTCTTGCAAATATTCGCAACACTTTTAATATAAATTTTCTCTGGGTTTTGTTAAAAAAAAAAAGTAATTGAAAAGAATGATATCTAGAAATAATTGAATAAGAAGGAATCCACTTAGTTTAAATATTAGATTTTTTGAATTTTTATGGTTTCTTTTTCTCATTAGTTTTGTTTAGAAATCGACCTAAATTTCTAAAGAATTGATAAAATTGCAGATATTAATGGTTGAGATTGTACAAACGGAATAGATTAGAGTTTTTTCACTTGCTATGTGTGATTTCAAAAATACAATTCAAACAATGAAAAATTAAAATTTCAAAACAATTAAATAATTAAATAGTGGAATTCCAAATTCCAATATTAATTTTCAAAAGAAAATAAAAAACCTATACTATTCACTTTTACTATGAAGGAATAAGTCTCGATATGATGTCCCAAATTTTATATATATGATAAATAATTTTTCAGCAACCTCCATTACATTACGGTGTTACATTACATAGTGATGTTCATATATATTCACGAAACTTGCGACATGAATTTCACATAGTGACTTGGGAAGCATTAACTCAAGAATGAATAATGATATAAGTTTGTGACACGAGAGACATCAACAAAATCTCCATAGTGACTGGAAGAGCAACCAGTCAAAGGAGAAAATACTCAATAATCAAGGTTCAACTTCCTAAGGTCATACTACAAAACCCAATTTATTGAGATAGAGACTCAAAACTATTGCTTTGTTCAAGGGTGGCATAACTCAGAAATGATGCTAACTATAAATAGAGAACTTGATTCTTTCTCTCCCCTCCTTTTTATCATATTTGATTTTGTTTTTCTTTTTAATATTATAAAATCCTGAAAATGAATAAAAGAATGATAGAATCTAGTGGAGGAAATGAGTTCCATCAGGTAGGTAAACCAACTCCAAGCGCATGGAACATACCTATGCATTATGAAAGAAGGATGTGCAAGACATCAACACTCATGGGCATATAGGTTAAATTTTCCCAGGTAGCCTCATCTGGCCCAAAATGTTTCCACTATACCTTGACCTGTGCAATGGTTCGGTTCCTGAGTGGGGTTTCCTTTCTATCCAGTATGCATTGAGGTTCTAGCAAGAATTCTCCCTCTGGTTCCACCTAGATCACAGACTAGTCAATTATATGATTAGAATCATGTACATATTTATTCAATAATGAAACATGAAAAACATTATGTTCTTTTACTGTGGGAAGAAGTGCTAGCCTATAGGCTACAAGTCCCACTCTATCTAGAACGTCAAAGGGTCCGCAATACCGAGGTGCCAATTTAGCACAAGCACCCATCCTCAGGGAACTCTTCATGGGCCTAACTCTAAGATATATGTGGTCTCCCATCTTGAATTATCTTGGAGTTCTCTTTCGGTCGACGTAACTTTTCTATCTGTTTTGAGCAACCTTCAGATTCTGTTTTATCTGAGTCACTTTTTGTTCCATTTCTTTCAACATGTCGGGTCCAATAGAAATTATGTTTACGGGATTACTCCAACTGGCTGGAGTGTTGCACGGTCTACCATAGAGGACTTCAGCATGTCTTCCAATATTTGGTTCACTCTTTCCGTCTATCCATCGGTTTGAGGATGATAGGTTGTGCTAAACAGTAAATTGGTCTCTAGACCAATCATCAAGGATTTCCAAAAGTTGGAAGTAAATTTCATGTCTCTGTCAGACACGATATCTTTAGGCATACCATGTAATCTGAATATCTCCTTCATGAATATGCTGGCGATATCTATTGCCTTGCAAGTCGATTTGACGGGGATAAAATGGGCAGACTTGCTCAATTTATCCACCACTACCATGATGGTGTCATTCTGTTTGGTCGATGTTGGTAATCCGGTGATGAAGTCCATGGAAATAGTTTCCCACTTCCATTATGTGATTGGTAGAGGTTGTAATAATCCTGTTGTGTTCTGGTGTTCTGCTTTAACCTATTGGCATTCTAGGCACTTAGCTAAATAGTTAGCTATGTCTTTTTTTAACCCAGGCTAGTAGAACTGTTTCCTAGTGGCCGTGATCATCTTCTGATATCTCGGGTGACCAGCATATGGTATTTTATGCAGTTCATCCATTGTGAACCTCTTCAAGTCGTCACAATCTAGAATATACAATCTGTTTTTGTAAGTTAGAAGACCTCCATCTATCATCTGGTAGCCTTCATACTTTATTCATGTGGGTTCTTTCTCCAAGTATGAGGTCACGGTCTGGAAGAATGTGTCTATTTATTGTGCATTCCTTACTCTTTCTTTGACATTCGTCTCGCAGGTGCTCACCGCTGCCAGGTGAATTGTTTTCATACTTCTGCCAAGGGCATCGGCCACCTTATTTTCCTTTCCTTTAACATGTTTGATTTCAAAATCAAACTCACTAAGGAGGGCCATCCACCTAGCTTGTCTGGCATTGAGATTTGGTTGGTCAAATAGATATCACAATCCACAGTGGTCTGTCATAGTACAAATTTCCTTCCCAGGAGGTAAAGTCTCCACATTTTTAAGGCGTGCACTATGGCGGCTAGCTCTAGATCATGGGTCACGTAGTTGACTTCGTGCTCATTAAATTTTTGGGATTCATAGCAAACTACACTTCCTCCTTGCATAAGGACTCCTCTGAGCGCTTCCTTACAGGCATCTGTGCACACGAGGAAGTCATTTTTTGGATCATCGATCTTCAACATGGGTGCATGGGTCAGAAGGTGTTTCAAGGATTGAAATATTTCTTCACATTCTTGTGTCCACGTGAATTTAGCTCCCTTCTTCTGGAGGGAAGTGACTGGACAACCAATCTTGGAGAATCCTTTTATAAATCTCCTATAATAAGTTTC
This sequence comes from Picea engelmannii, assembly GCA_009831015.1. NCBI lineage: Eukaryota > Viridiplantae > Streptophyta > Pinopsida > Pinales > Pinaceae > Picea > Picea engelmannii. Next base: position 1,430,806 of record ML779334.1, read on the forward strand.
TAAGCCCATAAAGGATCTGATATTCGAAATGTCTTTTGGGGTAGGCCATTCCATGATAGACCTAATATTGTCAGGAACTACTACTACTGCCTCTTCAGATATGACATGGCCCAAGTAATGTATTTGCTTCTGGAAAAAGTCGCACTTGCTAAATTTGGCATAGAGCTGATGCTCTCTTAGCACTTGAAGTACAAGTCTAAGATGTTCGTCATGTTCCTCTCTATTCTTGGAGTAAATTAATATATCGTCAATAAACACCAGTACAAATTTGTCTAGGAATTTGTTGAGCACATTGTGTTAATATTATGGTAGTTGCGGGAGGTATTTATCCCCACGTGTGAACCTGACGAGAATAGAAGACTCCGGGAAGCAAGAGAAACCCTAATGAATTGGCTAATAACCCTAGAAGCCTTGTCGGCTCAAGAAGATAATTTATATTAGGCTATTAGAATCCAAGAGAAGAATTCGGACAGAATTAATAATAATATACTCAACAGACACATACCCATAAGGAGAAGTCAGCCCCAGCAAACTGGCAGGATTACTATAAATACAGGGCACCAGTTCTCATTTGTCACATCTCAGAATTGCATTTCTGCAGTTTAGTGCGCATTGCAGTTGCAGTCTTGTGCGCAGGTTTGGAGGAAGAGTTGGTGCAGCTGCAGCAGCAGCAAGATCTCATTTTTGGCTTGAATATATCTTGGCTAGGGTTTGGAACATCTGATCAGCCTTTTGTGATGCGTTATCCTTGGGGATTGATGCACTACTCTTTTGTTTGGCTATCTAGCCTAGGGTTTTCTTCTGGAGTAATTCTCAGTCAAGGTTAAGGTGCTCGGAGGGAGGCTTCGGCCTATGGTTGGGTGACGAAGGTATCGTCAATGGTAAAACGAGCACACCATCTTCTATATTCTAACAGGTTATGGGCCCACACCCCTTCAGTCAACCTAAAATGCTGGAAGGAAATATAACCGCTAGATATTGAGCTCGTTGAGGAACTACCACTAGGGTTACTAGCAGGAGAAGTTTCCAAAAGCACTGCAGCTAGGGTTACCAGTAGAAGTAGGTGTAGAAAACCTAAACCTCTTGTCGAGGCACCTTAAGTGACGATATTGACCTAATCTCTAGATATATTAGTGCGCCCTAGCCCAGCGCATCTCCTGGTACTCTCAGAAGGCCAAGACGTGAAGTTTGGATTTCTGGTCAAATCTAGGGTTTGACCAAGTCAAGCAAGCCATGACAAAATCTATAAAGTCTGAGAACAAGTTAGATGGAGCTTCTAACTTCAGATCATGGAAGACAAGGGTTGACCTCATCCTTGCCAAGAATAAAGTGTTGGATATCGTGAAAGGAAAGATCATGAAGCCAGAGTTTAAAGAAGGAGAAGAGAAGCAACCGCAGAACGTTGCAGCTATGGAGAAGTTCAAATATGTTGACATCAATGCTATGAGTATCATAGTGGATTCTATAAAATACCACTTGATACCCTACATCTCCCATCTTGACTCATTGAAGAAGATGTACGATGCCCTAACAAATCTCTTCTCAGTCAGAAACATTGGACAAGTCATGAGTCTGAAGAATGAGCTCCATGACATGAAGATGAATGATGATGACAGCATAACATCATACTTTGTAGGGATCTCCCAGCTAAGAGATCAACTACAAGCTATTGAAGAGATCACTTCAGAAAAGGAATTGATGAACATAGTACTCAATGGTCTTCCCAAGACATGGGATGCATTTGTCGGAAGCATGAACACAAGGAAGGAGTACCCGACATTTGAAGAACTTTGGACTTGTTATGCTCAAGAAGAATCAAGTATCAATGCAAAAGAGAAACCTCAAAATAAGTACGATGATCAAGACTTCACAGCAAGATTCAAGAACTTCAGAGACAAAATAAATTTCGATTCAAGAAGGAAGCCAAAACAAAGAAAAGACATTTCAGAAATACAATGCTTCAACTGTCAAAAGTACGGTCACTACAGGAACCAGTGTCCCGAGCTAAAGAAAAGGAAAGAGAAACATGAAGCATCAGTTTCCGAAGAAAAGGAACCTACAAAGAAGACTAAGCGGGATGGAAGAGACTTCTTCTACTAAAAGGGTAACATCATTCTTCTTATTTCTGTACATATCTTGTTTGCATCGTCTCTGTACGTATCTTGTATATCTATCTCTTAATGTGTTCCAAGAAGAACTATAACTATGGAAGAACAACAAGATAAGAATGATACATATGAAAGGATGAAATACAAATCATGTGGAATACATTACAAGATAAGACCGAAAAATACTTGGAAAAAGAAAAGACAAAAAGAAGTCAGCAATCGAAAGGAAACTGGAAAAAGACTCATGAAATCCTATAGAAGACAACAAGATGTAAGCGTGGACTCTGTTAGACAAGAGAGCCAATTATATATTGCATAAGACAATAAGGTTGCAGATGGAAGCTTGGACTCTATTATATATTGTAGAAGACAATAAGGATGGAGACAGAGGCATGGACTCAGTCAGACGAAGGGAGCAGATTATATGCACTTATACATGAAGCAAGGATCAGGAGGGAGCTATTCCTATGATCCATTGAAGATGATGAAAAATATATATATCCATGGTAGAAACCATGAAAAGACAGTACATGTTCAGCTCAAACGCAGAAGAAGACTTCCTCAGAAGCCTCAAATTATTCCTGGTTGTCCATCCAGATCCGTGATCCTATGATGAAGGGAAGAAGTGGAATCTCTAGAACATGGAATCTACAAGAAACTCCATGGACCTAAGAGATAATGAAAAACATGAAGAAGAAATGGATAATGAAAAACATGAAGAAGAACATGAAGATTCCAAGAAAGGAAGAGAAGCCAGAACAATCAATCATTGTATCAAGATTGTCAGCCTGATATGAACTCACTAAAAGCAATCAAGCAGAAGAACTAAAAGTTGTGATGAAGAACAGTGTATGGAAGACTTATGAATGAAAGTATTATGAGAAACAGAACCAAAGGTTCTATCAAATGGAGGGAGAAGACTATGATGATTGATTGTTCCAGTACACCAGACTTATCTCTATATATAAGTCATTATATAATCTGCAACATCCATGAGTCAGAATTCTACATCAGATGAATGCAAAGAATGTTCTCCAGAGAAATTGAATAAAGAGAATATGAAGAGAAATATCAAAACTTTGATCCATACCAGAAAGAGACTCCTATATGCAGAAGACAACATGATGGAGAACCTCCAGTGCATAGCATAAGTGTGGTGAATATTTCCTATAACATCAAGATGAGTACTCAAAAGATCAGATCTCATGATGACAGAAGAAGTACCACATGGATATGTTCCAGTTCTCCAACTATGATATACTCTATTGTTCATATCTACATGAAGACTTCACAGTATTCCATACTAAAGTACAAGCATTACATTATCCATGATGAAGTCCAGAAAGATGAAAGTGATTCTCCAATACATATCTCTGCAGATGAGCAGATAAGCATACATTTTGGTAAAGCCTCTATTCAAGATGAAAGAACTTGCATACTCAAGCTAGAGATTATGGAAATGACTCTCTTAGTTGGAAGGGAAGACTCTCCAAACTAGAAGAAGGTATGCAAACATTTATTTTTGAAATTGAAATAACTCTCCAGTTAGGAGGGAGCATTGAAAATATTATTTATCTTTGTAATTGAAAAATAGTCCAAATTGGACAGATGCTTTCTTGTTTGAGATTTCTGATAGACAGTGACTTCCCATTGTAGTTAACATGGGAGGCAGACTGATTGTTGATGTATCATAGACAGCGACTTCCCATTATGGGGAGTGGTCTAGGACAGTCATTCTTCTTGGCAGTCACTCTGAGTAGTGGTCAAGTAGAATGGTCTGCCTCGCCGGGTAGTCATTCTTTCGAAGTTCACAGTTGTGAGAAATTTCAAAAAATCGTCTAGTTTGGAGGTTGATGCAGGACAGACATTCCTCGAGGGTTATACATTCTCTCCAGGTTACACTTTAGTGTCAGAGGAATGGCCCAGGGTGGGGAATGGTCCGGACAGTTTTCCTCGAGCGCAGACTCATTCTCTCCAGGTTACACTTTGTTTAGTGTCGGAAGAATGCCCCAGGGTGGGGAATAGTCCAGGCTCAGCAATCAGGGACAGTTATTCCTCGAGGGCAGACTCATTCTCTCCAGGTTACACTTTGTTTAGTGTTGGAAGAATGGCCCAGGGTGGGGAATAGTCTAGGACAGTCATTCCTTAGGGCAGACTCATTCCCTCCAGGTTACACTTTGTTTAGTGTCGGAGGAATGGCCCAGGGTAAGGAATGGTCCAAACATTTCTCGAGGGTAGACTCATTCTCTCTAGGTTACACTTTGTTTAGTGTCGAAAGAATGGCCCAGGGTGGGAAATGGTCCAGGTTCAGAAATCAGAAATAATCCTTCTTCCTTGGTTGATAAGAATGGGGCAGATAGCCCATTGTTGATATTCTATATTGAGGGCAGACATTCTTTCAGATCTCACATACGTGAGTGAAATATTGGCCCAGATGATTATTGTTGATATTCTATACTGAGGGCAGACACTCTTTCAGATCTCACAGACGTGAGTGAAAGATTGGCCCAAATGATTCAGTTTTTATCATAACATTGTTTCTATGCAGATGAAGACAACTGTGGTGGTAGACATTCTTTCAGATCTCACATTTGTGAGTGAAAGATTGGCCCAGATGATACAGTTTTTATCATAACATTGTTTTTTATGCAGGATGCTCTCAAATGTTTGTTATGAAGACTATATGACAGTAGATGAGAACTATTGTGGTGAATATGTTTCACCGTTCGCAACCATACGTTGTTGATCAAGTACTTATGTGTTACTTGATGTGGTAGTGAACCATTGGATTGTAGTTATGTACTACTATGAATAGACACAAGTGTGTTCTATCTAATTGCCTTGAAGACTATCAATAGTTTATTGGAGATAATGATCATTCAGATGAATGATGAGCAGAGATTTTCCAGACGGAAAACAGTTCAGAGCTTTTACTCCTCTTGTATCACTCTATGGTGAGAGTGACTTATTCAGCATCATATCTAACTACTCAGATGAAGTATGGTTTCGAGAGATGATGCAGCTAATGATGATGGTGATGCTCATGATCTAGTCATGAAATAATCTAGATGACTATATTGAAGCTACTGGGTAAATGGTATGTTTTGTTCTCAAGTCAATTACCTATAAATACCTCTCTAGCTAGGAGGGAGTGTTAATATTATGGTAGTTGCGGGAGGTATTTACCCCCGCGTGTGAACCTGACGAGAATAGAAGACTCCAGGAAGCAAGAGAAACCCTAATGAATTGGCTAATAACCCTAGAAGCCTTGTCGGCTCAAGAAGATAATTTATATTAGGCTATTAGCATCCAAGAGAAGAAGTCGGCCAGAATTAATAATAATATACTGAGCAGACACATACCCAGTAGGAGAAGTCGGCCCCAGCAAACTGGCAGGATTACTATAAATACAGGATGTCAGTTCTCATTTGTCACATCTCAGAATTGCAGTTCTGCAGTTTAGTTCGCACTACAGTTGCAGTCTTGCGTGAAGGTTTGGAGGAAGAGATGGTGCAGCTGCAGCAATAGCAAGATCTCAATTTTGGCTTGAATATCTCTTAGCTAGGGTTTGGAACATCTGATCAGCCTTTTGTGATGCGCTATCCTTGGGGATTGATGCGCTACTCTTTTCTTTGGCTATCTAGCCTAGGGTTTGCTTCCAGAGTAATTCTTAGTCAAGGTTAAGGTGCTCGGAGGGAGGCTTCGGCCTATGGTTGGGTGATGAAGGTATCGTCAATGGTAAAATGAGCACACCATCTTCTATATTCTAACACATTGTTCATCAAGCACATAAAAGTGGCAGGGGCATTGGTTAATCCAAATGGTACTACCACAAACTCATAGTGACCATATCTCATCCTGGAGGCAGTTTTGTGGATGTCTTCACCCTTGATTCAGACTTGATGGTATCTAGATCTTAAGTCAATCTTTAAGAAGATGGAAGCACCTCCCAATTGATCAAATAGGTCATCGATCCTGGGTAAGGGGTACTTGTTCTTTATGGTTACCTTATTGAGTTGTCTATAATCTATGCACATTCGGAGGGTACCATCTTTATTTTTCACAAACATGACTGGTACTCCCCATGGAGACACGTTGGGTCGGATATAGCCTCTGTCCATCATTTCTTTTAGTTGTAATTTAAGCTCAACTAGATTGGGTGTGCTCATCCTGTAGGGTGTCCTAGACACTAGCACCACTCACGGTGCAAGTTCTATCGAGAAGTCAATGTCCCTTCTCGGAGGTAAACCTGGTACCTCTTCTGGAAATAAATCTCTATATTATCTTAGTGTGGGGTGGTCTTCAAGGCTTGGTCTGTCATCTTCAACTGATTACAACACTTGTATCGCATATAGTGGACATCCCTTTCTGCAATACTTTCTCATTTGAAGGGTTGATATTCATCTCACCGAGATAGGTTTTTGGATCCTTTGAAGGGTTATCCTTCTTCCTTCTTCACTTACACATTCTAAGGTTTTATGGTAACAGTCCAGTCTAGATTTATATGTGGCTAGCCAGTCCATACCAATCAACAGGTCATACGATCCTAGGGGTAATACGTTAAGGTTTGCTTGGGTGGGGAATTCACCCATAGTGAATTGGCAAGCTGGTATGACCTCCGCTACCTTTCTTTTGGTGCCAGTGGCTAACTGTACCAACCATGGCTTGGCATGTTTATGTGGCTGTAATTTACACTTATCAATAGCCTTAGGGGCTATATAACTCAAATTTGAACCAGGGTCAATTAGAATAGACACTAGATGGTTGGTGATCATACCTTCCATCTCCACCACTGAAGCTTGGTGTTCAGCTTGTTTATTATCCACGGCTGCATAAATTTGCGGCATACTCTTGGCCACGTCATTGACAGTGGTAGCTTCTTGAACGTTGTAAATTCTCTGATTGTTCTGTTGTTGGTGCGGGTAGTCCCTCAGTAGATGTTCTTCTCCACAGCCCCAACATTTTAAGGGTTCTTTCTTCGAGTTATCAATCTTTCCTGGGGTAGATCCAAAAGGTTTATTTCCCCTCTAGGAGGGGAAATTCTATTGGTGTACACTTCAGGTTGGGAAGCTCATCCTTGAGTCCTTTTTATAATTTTTAAATCTTGGGGATTTAAACCCCTTTTTTTGGAATCCCGAACTATTCTTCTGCTTCCAGCCTTCACGAGGTTATGTCTGATGCCCAAGTTGTTCATAACAATATCTTTCCTTTTAGATAATATCTTCTAGGGTCTTTGGCTCATCAAACTCAATCTTGTTCTGATAGTCCTTAGGTATTCCACTGATGAATCGTTGCACCTTTTCCTTTTCTTCTTTTATATAGGGTACGTACCTCAACAATTCGAGGAATCTGTTGACATATTCCTCTATGATGTGTTGCCCCATCTTGAGTTCATAGAATTCTTTAGTCTTTTCGTCAAAATACTTTTTCGACAAATACTTCTTCCTGAAGTATTTCTCAAACCATTCCTAAGATAGGTCTTCTTCATGAATCCATTTTACGTTCTTAAGGTCTTCCCACCAAATGGAATCCTTCCCATTCAGGTTGAAAGTGGCTACTCGGGCCTTCAAATTTTCCGAGAAGTCATGGACTCTGAAATACTTCTTTAGTCCAAGCAGTCGGGCCTCCGCTTCCTCTCCCTTCTTTATTTCACCGTCGAAAGAGGGTGGTTTGGCCTTCTTGAATTCTTCGAGATTATGATTTTTGGAATGATCTCGCTTCTTTTGCTTTCTTCGGGAATAAGAACTAGTTCTTCTACTCGAAGATCCCTCCGAGTCACTAGTTTCCTTTCCAGAGGAATCTTCCGACGCTTGTCCCTTATCTCTAGGGTGAACCTTTCTCGAGGTGCTCCTCCCAGTGTGGCCACTTAAAGAACCATTTTTCTGTATCCCAAGAGGGCTTCGACTTCTCGTTGTCTGTCGTTGGTCCACGTGACTGGTGTCAGGTCCATGCTGCAATTGTCTTTGTATGTCGGATAAGCTCTGCAGCAAGACTGCATTAATTTTCATTTGCTTCTCTTGTTTTTTTATCAACCTCTCATTGTTGGCCTTGCAGCTCTGTAGTTCGACAATGAGGCTTCTCATAATCTTAGCTAGATCTGGAGGGGTTTCTACCACTCTCCTTTCGTCAGACTCTTCGTCTCTATTGTGGGAGCCATCCCCCACTTCGTGGTGCCTCATCATTCTATGTGTTTGCAGTTTCCTGTGGTTGATCATCCGCTTGTTGTGCAAGAAAAACACTTATTATTAGTCAACATTATATTCATTCACAATCAGTGCATAATTCATATTTTTCAAATGCATACACACAATAGGAATTTTCATTCTTAACTTCGCTTTTGATCAGGGGGGTTAGGATAGAGAGTTACTCCTTTTAAGAGTACTTCAGATGGAGTTTTTGCGCAACTCGTCCATGAGCCCAAGCAGTCCAAGTGTTGTAACCATGCTCTGATACCAATTTGTAACATACCCACTACGGCCTAATAGATTTTTTTCCTTTTTCTCCTTTTTCTCGAGGGACAGAATCCTCGAATTCCTACAAGATCCTAGTGTAGGCTAGCTCTTCCTATCAGAACCTTCACTAAACCAATCCACCGGTTCTTTCATTGAAAACCCGTCGTGTACAACTCAGGCACCAAGCGTGGGCTTCACCTCCATCTGATCATCGGTTATGACTCTGGGCCAGGCCAAGAGGCACCTTTTGCAATTTGTGACTCAGCGATGCCCGAGAGTCAAGTCCTTCGAATATTCAAACCCCAAAACCTGAAATCATACCTTCGTTGAGATTGATGGTTATGAATCTCCCCCTGATCTGACTGTCCTAGCCGTATCGGGATTTCGGTAACCGGGAGTTCGAAATGAAAGAGAGTCGAGTATTTCGACTCTTCAAACCTTGAAACCTGAAATCCGATACACGATTTCTTGTACGAGATCTGACGGTCCTCAATGATATGGATCCAATGGTCCAGATCTCTTCGGAGCTTTGTGAACCGAGAGTTCACGATGCAACGACTCCATAACTCCTGTCACTCAAATCCCTGAATTTCGATATGGAAATTCATGTAGGAGATCAACGAACCTCGTAGATCTAGATCTGACGGTCACTATCCCTCCTGAGATTAAGGGTATTGAAGGACAATCAGCCTTAACCCCCTTGATTTCCTACGAGATCCAATGGCTTACAGGGTTTCGGAGCTTTCCCCAAACTCTAACCGCTCACCACGTGTCTCCTCCAATGGATGGTTGAGATCCTCCCAAAGTTTCATGAACCGGGATTTCACAACTTGCGAAGATGAGGGGTCTTCCCCTTTGGTCTCTCGGGTGTCAAAATGCCGAAACCAATTCACACTAAGTTGATTCGGAGTTTCACATACCGGACTTCGCGACTTGTGACGACGAAGGGTCTTGTCCTTTGGTTACTCGAGTGCCGAAACGACGAAATGTCGAAACCTGTTCACACTAGGTTAATTTGGAGTTTCTCATATTGGAACCTCGTGAATTGCGATGATGAAGGGTCTTTCCCTTTGGTTTCCCAGGTGTCGAAACGCCAAAATGTCGAAATGTCGAAACCTAATCACACTAAGCTAATTTGGAGTTTCGCATACTGGGACTTCACGACTTGCGATGACAAAGGGTCTTGTCCTTTGGTTTCCCGAGTGCCGAAACAACGAAATGATGAAATGTTGAAACCTAATCACACTAATCTAATTCGGAGTTTCGGATACCAAGACTTCATGACTTGCGACGACGAAGGGTCTTGCCCTTTGGTTTCCTGGGTGCCGAAACGTTGAAATGCTGATGAATGGGTCCGAATACTCTGGGACTTTCAGGACGTTTCCAAGTCCACCCTCCTTCCTATGCAAAGGTTAAGGTTGATGGGAAATAGAGCTCCGACAGATCCTTCAGAGGGTTCTTGGGTAAATTATCCCTAGGCTTGGTGACCTGAGTAAAATTCTTCCTAATTCATCGAGCTATAAATTCAGTGGTAAGGGTAAAGTAAACTCGTGGGTTTACTATCATGGTAGTCCTTTCGAGGGACTCACTCCGACTCTGGAGTGCAAGGAAACTTCCTAAGAGAAGTGCCTTCGGAAAATTAAACCAGGGCAGAGCGTGAGCCAAGTAGATAGGACAATTCTCAAGGGAAAGGACTCGTATTCTAAACCTACTCATTCTATACATAGACTGATTATGGTCATATAAGTATAAGCATGTATCCCTTATCTCCAAATCCAAACACAGGCAAACACTTCCATACAGAAACCATTTATGAGCGTATAAACATGAGCATGCATTCAATTCAAAAATACAAGACATAACACTTATCAGAAAACACCCAGTGTGACGTGACTACTGAGAGGGGTGCTCATTTCGACCCAACCATAGGCTCAGTGAATCCAAATGGATTTACCACTAGCCACCCCCGAGCTAGACCACAATGATTGAGGTTCAATTTTCTACTTCCAGTTCAACAGAAGTCATGGACAAAGGTTACTCTCCTTCTCCTCTATTCAAAACTCCCTGTGTTTCCAGAGTTTCTCCAGTTCTCTCTCACGATCCTTGTTTCTCACATTCTCTTTGCTACCCTTACCACACTTCCTCTCTTGACTTTTCTCTACAAGATTGCATGTGGAACGAATTTCCCCATCCACGGTCAGTTCTGGGAGCTGTTACGGATGGGTGGTTCAGAGAGTTCCTTTGTCACCTACCAATCTAACGAGAAATCCATTCCAGGGTCAGAGAGTTGCTTTGGTCTTTGAGAAAGTAAAACCAGTATGGTACTGGCTCGATGGAAGTTAACGCAACCATTCCAGGTCCCTTCCACCACCTCTCATTAGCCATCATGGTCTCTTTTAGCACATCCCCCTCCCAGCAGCCATGCAACACTTATTCATAACATAATTTACATTCATCAACCTTTTCTAAAAAGGTTCGTCAAATCAAACATTCACATCTTTGAGTTTTCCATAGTTCTTGGCCAATATAGTTATTTTTACACACTGGGGGAAGCAGGGTGTTACACCATCCTAGGACATGGACGGAGTATGCTCAAAATGAGTGGAATTCCCCCTTGTTTAGAAAGTTATAAATTGGAAATGTTGAAGACATGGCTGATAGACACATCACTCCCCAAAGGAAGAGTGGGATTAGCCAAATATTTCATCAAATCGACCACCTCATCAATCATTGGTTGAATAGGTTGCGAGACAACATGGTCCATAGACACATCACCCTCCAAACGAAGAGTGGGATCCGTCGAAGATTACATCGGCTCAACCACTTCATTAACCAATGGTTTAATAGGTTGTAAGACAATGTGGTCCATAGACACATCACCCTGCAAAAGAAGAGTGGGATCATCCAAATATTACATATGCTTAACTATTCCGTTAACCAATGGCAATAGGTTACTCGAAAACTGAAGGTGATTCAAGACTAGAAGGGCCTTCAGATAGATACCACACTCTGTATACCTCTAAAATAATCAGGCATAGATGAGTAAGATGGTGTCCCTTGAAAATTTTATAGGGTAACTTATGCTTTCATCCTATTTGTCTAGATTTCTCAGTAGTATATATGCCCCCAAAATGACTTGCATTGGCTAGTATCTTTCCCCTAGCGTGACTTGCATTGGTTGGTAGTTTTTCCCTAACATGCCTTGAAGTGGTTGGTTTCTTATCTCTAGTATGAATTGTAGTGATTGGACTCATTTCCCTTCACATGAATTGCAGTGGTTTATATCCTATCTCCAACATGACTTGCAGTAGTTGGTTTCCTATCTCCAGTATGACTAGTAGTGATTGGACTATTTCCCCCGACATGACTTGTAGAGGCTAGTTTCCTTCTCCCAGCATAAATTGCAGCAGTTGGTTGCATGTCTCCAACATGACTTGTAGTGGTTGGTTACTTTTCCCTTTGTCTTTGCTTCTTCTTCTTATTCTTCCTCTTTTTATTCCTTTTAGACTTACAGTTACTAGTATCTAGAATTTCACCAGAGGAGTAATAAAAGACATACAATCCATTACTCATTACGATTAATCTTATGAGGAAATGATACATAATTTGTTCTTGAAGAAGGTAAAGGATTAATTCGATGCCCTTGAAATAAGGTGCTTATTTGAGAAACATCAATAGCATTCAAAGTGGTCCAAAACCAAACTAGTAATCCCACAGTTAATCTAGGAATACTCAAAGTGGCCATCAAGGGGGTACAAATGTTTCCAAAGAAAGGAAAATCAAAAGAATCCCCATGGGAAGGGGTCCCTTGGTTATTAAACTCAATAAATTTATCCATAATGCTCTTATGCATAGGTTCCTCCCTTACATGATTGTCCATGTATGACAGAGTCTCACACACTGGCTCTGACGAACTAGTGGTATTAATGCCACACCTTCTAAGAGGTGACTCCACACTTTTAGGCGAAAGACCATGAGTTATTCTCAATTGACGAAGTGGTTGGTTGGACACCTTGAATCAATGATCCAAAAGAAGTGGGAAAGACACAACCTAAGGCCAACTACACAAAGCAACACATAGTTATAAAAGACCTAAAAGAAATCAGCATACACAAACTATTTTTCCAAAGCTCAGCCCAGGTGGATTAGGTCTTAGTTCCAAAGTAGTGAAAATTTTATCAAAGGACCTTACAGAAACTGATATGGGTTGATTAAGTCCCAATATTGATAAATTAAGGAGTTAGAGACATTTACGGTAACATGTTCACAACGTTCACCTAAGGTGCAAGTACCCTAAAAAATATGCACAACCTCAAAATGAGCCAAAATGATAATTAAGCATATGTCTTGAGTACCGCAAGTATTTCCCCTCATAGTCACCCATGTGGACTCCTAGGATAAACAACTAATGTTACCACTTCACAATCGACGACCAAGCCAAATAGTGGTAGGTCGAGACCACATGTATGGACAGGGTATCAAAGCCTGAAGCTTTCAAAAGAATCAACACCTAGAGGGCCAATGGTACTCAAGAAACTCCATATACACAACAATATAATGGACACCAAAGTAATCAAAGGAGGGGATATCACCCTCACTTACTCTAATGTGACCTCGTGCTTGACTCATGTGTTAGAGGAGATTTCTCAGAAAACGTTATTTGTTACTATTGGATTTCCCACTCTTTAATCAACTCTAATTTGAAATTTAATGGCCTTGGAGTGTTTACTCTCCAACCTATTCCAAGGCCCTAAGACCTAGACTATTGTATATTTTCCTTGAAACAAAAATTATAGTTCTTTTTTAATTTAAACATCCATTTTAGTTGTATTTTATTTACTCAAATGGTATAAAATCGCAATTGATGTTGTTTTTTAAACTCTTGCAAAGAAAAACTTATAAAAACACTGGCAAATAAAACTTCACACTTATCCTTCAATGTATTCAATTTCAAGCAAGCATGAAGCATGAACAACTTCCAATGCAAACTACAAACCATAAGATGCAATTTTTATTTTCTTTTGAAGTATGAAAAAACAACTAAGACTTATTTTTTAAGAAAACAAAATGCTTCACACATGCCAAAACCTAAATGCCATTAAGATGCAAAACTTTTAGATGCAAAAAGGAAAAGAAAAGACAAATGAGTATACTAAGACCTTTTTAATTTTAAAGAATGAATGAAAAGCAGCAAACCAAAAAGAAATAGGCCTACAAAGAAGCAACCTATACTTTTTTTTTGCTACTAAGGCAAGAAATCAACCAAACTGAGAAAGAAACCTAAACAAGAAAATATTTGTGTTTTTATCTTTTTTCTTCTAAAAAATAAGCCAAGAAGGAAGAGAAATGAACCTAGGTCAAGAATGTTTGATTTTCAATTATGAATGGAAACAGTAGTCAAGAAACCAAGAAACCTAAACATAACACTTATCTTTCAAGTTTGGAATCGGGAAAGCAACCAAAGAAATCTAGAAAGGAAAAATTCTTATTTTATTTAGTTACAAAAAAAGGGACTTCAAGCACTTCAAATATCAGTGAAGACCTCTTAGACAAACACAAGAATCTAAAAAACAAACCACGGAAGAAAGAATAGGGCCAAAAGAAGGCTGGAAAGTGGAAAAAACACTTTCTATGATGCATACGCTATTGTTGCTTAACCAACAAGCATATGTATGTTATTGTTTCTTAAGAAACTAATGTATGTGTACGCTATTGTTGCTTCATAAACTAGCATATATAGTTCAGTTTTTCCAAAAAAAATTAAGAAATGGTTGAACCAACACCCTAAACCTATTCCTACAGGTTTGAAAAGAACTCAAAAGATTGGAAACAAAAGTATACGAAGTGTTAAAATCCTACAAGAAATAAAAACAACCCTAATAAGAACAACTCATTGAGTTATCCCTAGTGGATTCGCCAAGTCTATTAAAGAATTTTCTATCATATCATAAGGGTCAAGGTCACAATAGAATATAAAACAAAGAGACAACTAAATCAAACCCAAAGTAGGAAAGATGAAAATTCTTGTAACTACCAAGTAGTTATGATCTACTCACCTGGAGTAACAAAGGTTGAAGAAGATCTCTATTGTAAGGTCTCTTCTTCGGTATCTTGCTTCGAGATAAACCTCATTGATTTTCACACAAGAAACAACAAGCTTGCAAGTAAAGTAGAAACAAGAAATCAAATATAACTACTCTAACTAACTCGGATTAGAACAATAAGTTTCCTACCAAATATGTGTGATTAAACATAATAAAATGCATTAAGTACACATAATTGGATAAGCGAAATAAGAGAGTTCTCTTATTAATGAACAATAAAACATGGAATACATTCACTTGATCCTTCATTGCCTGCACCGCCTAAAACCTCCACTTGGGTTCCTCCTCTTGGACCACTGAAGGTAGTTTCTCCTATATGATCCTGACTCAAGTCAAGTATGAGAAAGAGAAGGACAATATATATTGAATCAAGATAATATGGGAAAGGATGCTAGAAATAAGGGTTTCCAAAGAGGGAAATAGCCTTTAAAACTTCGGAATAAATTGCTTGTAGATTCGAACGTCAGTTTGGTAGCATAAAGGTACTTCCCCCATTGAAAGTAGATTCTCCTCCACCTTGAGGTTTTATTTATAACAAGGATTGATTTTTGGGGTGGTCATGCATGGGAAAGAGGTAAGTAAATTGGAAAACCCGTAAACTCCAACCAAAATTACATATTTTGCACACATTTATTTTTTTTCCTGAATTTTGAAAGCATACTCGCTTTGTCAATGGGAAAGTAGCGTGCAAATTCTTGTTGCTAGATCAAAAGTAATGTACATATTGCCAAAATTTGTTTTTTGAAGAGATTCAAGGGAATCTTAGTCTGCAACTACAAGAGGTTTAGGTATTGAGGCCAAAATATGCATCTTAAGCACATGGGGTAGAACACGATGCTATAACAAGTGTATATGGAACAATATGTTGCATTTGAATGTCTTGTGTAGTGTAGTAAGTTTTAATTTGTTGTTCACATATTCACCTTCATTATTTGTTATTAACCATTATAGTTGATGTCGAGATTGTTTTTATACAATGGCCTTGTAGGCTAGAAACATGTCAAAAACTTCACTCTTAAGTTTTATGAAATAAACCCAAGTGTGCCTAAAGAAGTCATTAATAAAATTTAAAATATTTTCACCCATTGAAATGAGAAGAAAGTGGACCACACAAATCACTATGAATAAGCTACAAGGGTGTCGATGCATGCCAAGAGGCACGTTTGTCAAAACTATCCTAATGTTGTTTTCCAAGAACACAACCGATACAAACACCATCTCTGTAAGAAACAAAAGGAAGAGAAATCACCATAATTTGATTAAAAAATTGTTGCAATGAATGATAGTTTAGATGACCAAAACATTCATGCCAAAATGTGCTCAAGTCATTGCTATGAATAAAGACTAATGGAAAAAGATGATGAGCCAAAATTATCAAATTTGTAGAACCTAGTAATATCATCAACAATTTCAATTGCTAGGACATGCTTAGGATCTTTTAAATCCTTGATTACAACTTGGCGAGGTAAAATCTCTATTTTTTTACCTTCACCTGAATGAGTGATTTGATATACTAATAAAAACTTGCATGAGATACTTGGAACACATAATACATCATTAAAATGACCACCATCTAACAAAATTGCTCCAAACCCTACAAAACTAACAGATTTATCACCACCAACAAATATATGTTTGGTGTTGCAATCATTAAGAGTAGAAAAATGGCTTTATCCTTAGCCATATGATAATATGCTCGACAATCAATAAGCCACTCATTAGAATAAGAAGTAAATGTTGCATCAAAGAAAAACCAGAAGCAAAAAGTGTATGTCCATGAGAGGAAGAGTTCGAAAAAGAAGAATGAAGATTGATGTTGTTCTTATTCATTGTTGTTTCTAAGGCCTTCATTTCTTTATAACATTTAGACTCTAGATGGCCATCTCTCCCATAAAAATTACAATGTATTTTAGTCTTCTTACTTTTTTATTTTGATGTGTTGTCACCATTGGGAGTAGAAGCTTGTTGAGAGGGTTTGGGGCCCTTTTTTTCTTGTTGTGAGGATGTTACTTCTTTGGATGCTTCGATTTATCATTGTAACATCCTATTTCCCCTAGTCTGTAAAAATAACTATATTGGCCAAGAACTATGGCAAACTCAAAGATGTGAATGTTTGATTTGACAAACCTTTGTATAAAAGGTCGATGAATGTAAATTATATCATGAATATGTGTTGCATGATTGTTGGGAGGGGGATGTGCTGAAAGAGACCACGATGGCTGATGAGAGGTGGTGGAAGGGGTCGGGAATGGTTGTGTTAACTTCCACCAAATCAAAACCGTACTGGTTTGTACGTGCTCGGAAACCAAAGCTCACTCTCTGACCCCGAAATGAATTACCCGCTAGGATGGTAGGTGGGGAGGCTCCTCAAGAGTAAATGAGGGGATGGGGTGAACCGCCCATTCACAGAAGCTCTCAGACCTGACCACAGACAGGGAAATTCACGCCACACGCAACCTCACAGGGAAAGAGGCAAGGAAAGAAGTGTCGAAGGGGGAGGAAGAGCGTGCACGACAGAAATCATGGAAGGAGGACCAGAGGAACTCCGAAAATACAGAGAGTCGTGAGAAGAGGAGAAGGGGAGTAACCTTCATTTTTTACTTCTGTGAGCTGGAAGTAGGATACTGAGTCTCAAAGCATTGTGGTATAGCTCAGGGGTGGCTAGTGGTAAATCCAGTTGGAATCACGGGGCCTATGCTTGGGTGGAAACGAGCACCCCTCTCAGCATTCGCATCACGTCCGGAATTTCTAATAAGTGTTATATCTTGCATTTGGAATTGAATGTCCTGATCACATGCTCATTTTTATACGCTCGTAAATAGTTTCTGTATAGAAGTGTTTGCCTTGTGTTTTGATTGGAAATAATGGATGCATGCTTATACTAATATCACTACAAATCGGTTAATGTACGAAATGTGTAAGTTCGGGACGCGAGTCCATTCCTCTGAGGATTGACCCATCTAACTAGGTTTGTGCTATGCCCTGGTTTATCCTCCCGAAGGCACCCTTGTTTTTGGGAAGGTTCCCTCGCTTTCCATAGTCGGAGTGAGCCTCTTGAAAAGACTACCATTGTAGTAAATCCGTGAGTTTACCTTGCCCCTGTCGAAAAGTATATGGGCTTCAGAGTTTCGGCTCCCGAGAAACATGGGTGTGAGACCTCTTGTCTGCGCACATCGTGAAATCTCGACTTGCGAAACCCCAAAATGAGCTTAGTCTATATATGGGCTTCAGAGTTTCGGCTCTCGGGAAACCCAAGTGCGAGACCCCTCATCTTCGCACATCACGAAATCCTGATATGTGAAACCCCGAAGCGATGTAGAGTGAAAGGATTTCGGCATTTCAGCACCCGAGAGACCAAAGGGTATGAACCCCTCGTCTTCGCAAGCTGTGAAATCCCGGTAGGTGAAATTTCGAAGTGGCTTAGTGTGAATAGGATTTCAGGTTTTGGGGTTTGAAGAGTCGAAGAACTTGACTCCCTTACATTTCAAACTCCCAGTTTCTGAAGTCTCGAAATGCGAAAGGCACCTCTTGGCTTAGCCCGGGGTCATAACCGATGATCACATGGAGGTGAAGCCTACGTTTGGTGCTTGAGTTGTACATGATGGATTTTCAATGAAAGAACCAGTGGATCGTTTTAGTGAAGGTCTCGATCAGAAGACCTATCCTACGATAGAACCTCATAGGAATTCATGAACTTTGTCCCTCGATAAAGAAAAAGAAATAAAAAGGTGAAAAATATATTATGTCGTAGTGGGTGTGTGACAAATTGGTATCAGAGCATGGTTACAACACTTGGCGTACTTGGTCTCATGAACGGGTTGTGCATAGACTCCATTCAAAGTACTCTTAAAAAGGAGTAACCCTCTATCTTAACCCCTTAATCACGAGTCAAAGTTAAGAATGAAAACTACTATTGTGTGTATGAATGTGAAAAATATGAACTAACAATGAATATAAATATTGACTAACAACAAGCATTTTTCTTTTGCACACAAGAAAATGATCAACCACGGGAAACTATAGACACATAGAATGGAGACTCACCATGAAGTGGGAGATGGCTCCCACAATAGAGATGAAGAGTCTGATGAAAGGAGGGCGGTAGGGACCCCTCCAGATATAGCTGAAACTGTGAGGAGCCTCATGGTCGAACTACAGAGATGCAAGGCCAACAACGAGAGGATGATAAAAGAGCAAGAGAAGCAAACGGAAATTAATGAAGTCTTACTGCAGAGTTTATCTGACATACAAAGATAATTGCAGCATGAACCGAACACCAGTCCAATAGACCGACGATGGACAAAGAAAATTCGAAGTCGACCTGAGATACAAAAACGTGGTCTTTTAAGTGGCCACACTTGGAAGAGCACCTCGAGGAAGGTCCACCCCAGAGATAAGGGACAAGCATCGGACAATTCCTCTGGAAAGGAAGCTGGCGACTCAGAGGGATATTCTAGCAGCAAAACTAGTTCTTATTTCCGAAGAAAACGGAAGAAGTGAAAGCATTCAAAGAGTCGTAATCTCGAAGAATTCAAGAAGGCCAAACCACCCTCTTTCGATGGTGAAATAAAGAAAGGAGAGGAAGCAGAGGCCTGGCTGCTTGGACTAAAGAAGTATTTCAGAGTCCATGACTTCTTAGAAAATTTGAAGGCCCGAGTAGCCACCTTCAACTTGAATGGAAACGCTTCCATTTGGTGGGAAGACCTTAAGAATGTAAAAGGGATTCACAAAGAGGGCATGTCTTGGGAATGGTTTGAGAAATAATTCAAGAAGAAGCATCTGTCGGAAAATTATTTTGATTAAAAGACTAAAGAATTCTATGAACTCAAGTTGGGGCAACTCACCATAGAGGATTATGTCAGCAGATTCCTCGAGTTGTTGAGGTACGTACCCTATATAAAAGTAGAAAAGGAAAAGGTGCAACGATTCATCAGCGGACTACCTAGGGAATATCAGAACAGGATTGAGTTTGATGAGCCAAAGACCCTAGAAGACACTATTTGAAATGAAAGATATTGTTATGAACAACTTGGGCATCGTACAGAACCTCGTGAAGGTTGGAAGCAGAAGAATAGTTCGGCATTACAGAAAAAGGGGTTTAAGTCTCCAAGATTTAAAAATTATAAAAAGGACTCAAGGATGAGCTTTCCAACCCGAAGTGTACACTAGCAGAATTTCCCCTCCCAGAGCGGAAATCAACCTTTTGGATCTACCCCAGGAAGGATTGACAACCCGAAGAAAGAACCCTTGAAATGTTGGGGTTGTGGAGAAGAGCATCTACTGAGGGACTGCCCGCACTGACAACAAAATAGTCGTAGAATTTACAACATACAAGAAGCTACCATTGTCAATGTGTGGCTAGGAGTGTGCCGCAAATCTATGCAGCCTTGGATAATAAACAAGCAGACCACCAAGCTTCAATGGTGGATATGGAAGGTATGATCACCAACCATCTAGTGTCTATTCTAATTGACCCTGGTTCAAATTTGAGTTATATAGCTCCTAAGGTTGTTAATAAATGTAAATTACAGCCACATAAACACGCCAAGCCATGGTTGGTGTAGTTAGCCACTGGCACCAAAAGAAAGGTAGCGGAGGTCATACCAGCTTGCCAATTCACTATGGGTGAATTCCCCACCCAAGCAACCCTAAACGTATTACCCCTAGGATCGTATGACCTGTTGATTGGTATGGACTAGCTAGCCACATATAAAGCCAAACTGGAATGTTACCATAAAACCTTAGAATGTATAAGTGAAGAAGGAAGAAGGATAACCCTTCAAGGGATCCAAAAACATGTCTCGATGAGACGACTATCAGCCCTTCAAATGAGAAAGTATTGTAGAAAGGAATGTCCACTATATGCGATACAGGTGTTGAAATCAGTTGAATATGACAAACCAAGACTCAAAGACCACCCCACACTAAGAGAATATAGAGATGTATTTCCAGAAGAGGTATCAGGTTTACCTCCGAGAAGGGACATCGACTTCTCGATAGAACTTGCAACGGGAGTGATGCCAGTGTCTAGGACACCCTATAGGATGAGCACACTCGAGCTAGTTGAGCTTAAATTACAGCTAAAATAAATGATGGACAGAGGCTATATCCGGCCCAGCGTGTCTCCATGGGGAGCACCAGTCCTGTTTGTGAAAAAGAAAGATGGTACCCTCCGACTGTGCATAGATTATAGAAAACTCAATAAGGTAACCATAAAGAAAAAGTACCCCTTACCCAGGATCAATGACATGTTCGATCAATTGGGAGGTGCCTCCATCTTCTCAAAGATTGACTTGAGATCTAGATACCATCAAGTGTGAATCAAGGGTGAATACATCCACAAAACTGCCTTCAGGACAAGATATGGTCACTATGATTTTGTGGTAGTACCATTTGGATTGACCAATGCCCCTGCCACATTTATGTGCTTGATGAACAATGTGCTCAGCAAATTCCTAGAAAAATTTGTACTGGTTTTCATTGACGATATATTAATTTACTCAAAGAATAGAGAGGAACATGAGGAACACCTTAGGCTTGTACTTCAAGTGCTAAGAGAAAATCATCTCTATGCAAAATTTAGCAAGTGTGACTTTTTCCAGAAGCAAATACATTACTTGAGCCATGTCCTATCTAAAGAAGGAGTAGCAGTAGACCCTGACAAGATCAGGTCTATCATGGAATGGCCTACCCCTAAGGATGTTTCAGATATCAGATCCTTTATGGGCTTAGTAGGATACTATAGGAGATTTATAAAAGGATTCTCCAAGATTTGGTTGTCCAATCACTGTCCTCCAGAAGAAGGGGTCTAAATTCACATGGACACAAAAATGTGAAGAAAGATTTCAAACCCTAAAACATCTACTGACCCACGCACACATGTTGAAGATCATCGATTCCAAATCTGACTTCCTCATGTGCATAGATGTCTGCAGGGAAGGGATTGGAAGAGACCTTATGCAAAGAGGAAGTGTGGTCTACTATGAATCCCAAAAATTGAATGAGCATGAAGTCAACTATGTGACCCATGATTTAGATCTAGTCGCCATAGTGCACGCCTTAAAAATGTGGAGGCATTACCTCCTGGGAAGGAAAATTGTACTTATGACAGACCACTGTGGATTGCGGTATCTGTTTGACCAACCAAAGCTCAATTCCAAACAAGCTAGGTGGATGGACCTCCTTAGCAAGTTTGAATTTGAAATTAAACATATTAAAGGAAAGGAAAATAAGGTGGTCGATGCCTTGAAAAGAAGTATGAAAACAATTCACTTGGAAGCGGTGAGCACCTGCGAGACGGATGTCAAGGAAAGAGTCAGGAATGCACAAGAAACAGACACATTCTTCCATACTGTGACCTCATACCTGGAGCAAGAACCCACAGGGATAAAGTATGAAGGCTACCAGATGATAGATGGAGGTATGCTAACTTACAGAAACAGATTGTATATTCCAGATTGTGACGACTTGAAGAGGTTCATAATGGATGGACTACATAAAAGACCCTATACTGGTCACCCAGGATACCAGAAGATGATCACAGCCACCAGGAAATAGTTTTATTGGCCTGGAATGAAGAAAGACATAGTTGAATACTTATCCAAATGCATAGAGTGCCAATAGGTTAAAGAAGAACACCGACACCCAACAGGATTATTACAACCTCTACCAATCTCGGAATGGAAATGGGAAACCATCTCCATGGATTTCATCATCGAATTACCAACCTCAACCAAACAGAATGACACCATCATGGTAGTGAGGGATAAATTGAGCAATTCCTCTCATTTTATCCCCATCAAGTTGACTTGCAAGGCAATAGACATCGCCAACGTATTCATGAAGGAGATATTTAGACTACATGGTATGCCTAAAGAGATTGTGTCTGACAGAGACATGAAATTTACTTCCAACTTTTGGAAATCCTTGATGGTTGGTCTGGAGACCAAATTATTGTTTATCACATCCTATCATCCTCAAACCGAGGGACAGACAGAAAGAGTGAACCAAATATTAGAAGACATGTTAAGGATGCATGTAATGCATCAACCCAAAAAGTGGGAAGACTACCTGCCACTGGTGGAATTTGTCTACAACAACATCTACCAAGAATCACTGAAGATGAGTCCTTTCGAAGTCCTCTATGGTAGGTCATGCAACACTCCAGTCAATTGGAGTAATCCCGTAAACCGGTTATTATTGGACACGACATGTTGAAAGAAATGGAACAACAAGTGACTCAGATAAAACAAAATATAAAGGTCGCTCAGAACCGGTAGAAAAGTTATGCMGACCGAAAGAGAACTCCAAGAGTGTTCAAGGTGGGAGACCACATATATCTCAGAGTTAGGCCTAGGAAGAGTTCCCTGAGGATGGGAGCTTGTGCCAAGTTGGCACCTCGGTATTGCAGACCCTTTGAAGTTCTAGATAGAGTGGGACATGTAGCCTATAGGCTAGCACTTCCTCCCACAGTAAAAGCACATAATGTTTTCCACGTTTCATTATTGAAGAAATATGTACATGATTCTAATCATATAATTGACTGGTTTGTGATCTAGGTGGAACCAGAGGGAGAATTCCTGTCAGAACCTCAATGCATACTAGACAGAAAGGAAACCCCGCTCAGGAACCGAACCATTGCACAAGTCAAGGTGCAGTGGAAACATTTTGGCCCAGATGAGGCTACATGGGAAATGGAAGATGCCATGAAACAGGCATATCCGATTTTTTTTACTTCTGTACATACACGTTGTTGGGCCATGAATATGACCTCTATTTTTGCATATCTTTGACTTTTTTTTCACCTGTTCTGCACCAGTTACCAGCATCTTATATCTCCTTTTGACAAACATCTATCTGTTTTGCTACATTTCTAGCCTATATCCTTTTGCCCTGCCTAACCATGTTTCTAAGGTAAAGAGATCATATTTTAATACATTTTGAAAATGTTTTAATCTTTTGAATTGTAATTAAAAGAATACATACTTTGATTAATGGACTAATGTGATATTGGGATGCAACTCTTTTTGACTACGCTATTGCAAATTATTATATGTTGACGCAGCCTCCCTTTTTTCTCATAAAGCTTCATAAAGTTTGATGCCACTTCAGCATACAAGCTGGACTCCTATCCAAAGAAGAACGTATGCAGAGATGCATTTACTGGAAGTTGTGATTTGAGGCGAATCTCATGACACTTCGTGTCATGAGATCGCCCATTTAAGTTTGTTATGTAATTAATACTCTGCATGGATTCTCCATTTTTAGCGTGGTAGTTAGCTTAAATGGAGGATCGTCGATTCCAAAAACAAGAGTTAAAACATTATAAAACGATGGGTCTTCCCCGGTATGAGGGCAGCGATTGATTTTGAAAAACTTCGACTGAGATTTTTGCTAAATAGAATGATACTGGTTTTCTCTCTGAATTGATGTCTGGTTAAAGATTGAACACATGGATTAATCATTTTTCAATCGATGTTGAATGGATATGGTAGCGTAGATCGTTCTTTTCTGAAACATTAACAGGGATCTCTGTCTTTGTGGGAGGGCCCACCACCAGAGGTAGATGATCTCTTCATTTTATAGTAGATATAGAATGTAGATGTTGATTGTTGTTTCTATAGAAATAATCATTATAGAAATAATCATTGTAGAAATTATTCCATGTTTTTATGATTTAAATATGCAACTGTTAGATTGAATTTTGTTATAATTTAGATCACATGGCATTATAATTCTGTAGAGTGATCTTTGTGCACAGAACCTAGATAGTTGGTAGATAGATTTGAATAACCATGTTTTGTGCTTTGTAGATTGAATCATCAATTTGCTAAAGTCGTAGATTGAACCATAGGATAGAAATAATGAATGGTAGAATTAAATAGGTTTTAAATTAATTCATGATGTTTGGATCATTTGAATTCTTGTTAATATAGATAAATTCGTGCATGGTAGTTGAATTTCAATGAATTTCATTAGTATCTTGTAAGTTTGTAGTCTGACTAGTTTTTATCATTTACCTTTACACAGGTCGATTGAAAGAAATTGTAGATTTAGTGACTTAGAATGAATTTATAATTAGTGGATTAGATTTAAGAGTTAGTTGTGATTTTGTAGATTAAATTTATCTTTAGGATTTCCCTTCCATAGGAAATATATTTACAAATAGAATAGAGTTATTATTAGTGTTTCTTACCCATTTCGCACTAGTTACTTTGTTTTATACTTGTTCAGCACTGTTATGATTACTTCAGCTCATTAGAAGTTTAATATTTCCTTTGTAAACAGTGAATTTTAAATCTTTATTCTGAGATCTAGATTCATAGAGTATTTCTCCAATAGCACCCACAGCACTGTAGATGACTAAAAGATATAAGAAGAATTTAGAGATTAAAACATTTCTTTCTGCATTTCTGACAGATGAATTGTGAATGATAGAATAGGAGTTCTAATTCAAAGTTAAATTTAGATGATTTAAAGGATAGCTTAGAGTTATGTTTGGTATTTAAATTTATCTAGTTTAGCATAGGTTAAATGGTTTGCTTAGCATTTCTTGTAGACAGTAGATGGTTAAAATAGAATAGATGAAATTAATGGTTAAATATCCTTTCCTGCATTTTGAAAGTAGAGAGTTTTATAGATAGAGTAATTCGGCTTCTTTTGAATAGTTTTTAGAAGATTCTTACCTGCACATATAGTGTAGCATCTCTAAGATTACCAACCTTGGTTTGACAATTTAATGTTTTCAGGTCATTAGAAAAGTGATATAATTTGCCTGACATTTTTGGCGTCGTTGTCGGGGAGCTATTTAAAAGGTAAGTTAGATAGTTGGCTCTAATTATTTTTGACATGATTGGTATGATGTTTTATAGAAGGTTGAAGGAGGATGAGTTGTAAGACGAGAGGTAAGAACATGCGCATATGTTATCACAGGTTCCTCCGAAACTCAATCTAGTCTTTATTTTATTAGTTTCTTTTTATAATATGTTTTCATGAGAAATAGAGATAATAGAGGTAGATTTAGGGGAAACTCAAAACAAGAAAAAGATCCAAAAACCATTTTTGGTGGGTGACAGGGTTCTGTCACCACCTCTGCAGATAGGTATTCTGAGAAAAAACAACAAAAAGGAGAAACCTCCACCCAAAAAGAAATAGAAACTGAAATCGAGATACTGGCTAAGGAGACTATTGAAGGGAACATAGGATTAGAATAAGAAACACCCAAAATTGGACTAAAAGGTGACAATACAATATCTGAAGAACTTCAATCAACATTGATTACACCTCTAAAACCAGGTGATACCACCCATTCTGGAAAACAATTTCCTGGTAATCCGAATTGGGTTGATTTAGTTAATCCTCAGAGAGTGCAAGCTCTTCTTGAGAACATTAATCCTAGAATCATTGGAGCAAAAGTAATAGAATCCTCGGACAATCCAGTTATCCAATTAGGGGATAAATATTTTGTTAGAAGGAACTCCATTGCAAAAAAGGAAAGGTGGGATTTCACGCCTTCCCCGAAGAAAGATCAAATTGCATATACAATCTTCGGTCAATCTTTTAACATAACTGAAAGGGAAAGAGAAATGGAGAGAAGATAAATGGTGAGAAGAGAGGGAGAATAACTTCATAATGAGCATAGGGAGGAAGAACAAGCAGAAAATTAACCAAGACCAGAACCTACCTTTGGATTCCCAATCTTAGATCTAGTTCAAAATATTAATATGAAAAGTATTCCACCCTCTGCACTACCGACCTTTTATGGGAAAAGTAGTGAAGATCCAGATGTCTTCCTTTTTGAGTTTGATATCCTCTGCAGAAGTTACAATTATCTACAGGATGCACATAAGTTGAAGTTATTTCCTGCAACTCTAAAGGATTCTGCATTACGATGGTTTATGGGTTTAGGAGAGTACAGTATTAGATCTTGGGAGGATATGAAAGTAGCATTTTTAAAGAAATTCCAAGACTACTGTAGACCCAAGGATTCTCAAAACGATATTTTCAAAATGCAACAACATGATGAAGAGAGTCTCGAGGATTTCCTGGAAAGATTTATATATATTCTCCAAAAATCCAAATATAATGGTCTCCAAGATGAAGCCATCAAAACTCTTTTCTTAAAAGGATTTTTGAAAGAATATATAGATACTCTTAATCTAATGGCTTCAGGGGACATCTACCAGAAAACCTTCGAAGAAATTAGTGAGTTATGAAGAACCTATTCGAGAAGTAAGGGGAAAACAATAAAGAGTGTGAGAGAACCTCTTAATAGAAACACTAAGGTCACTACTTCTGGAGGAGTTACCAGGAGTGAACTAGGAAATCTTCTGGAAAATTTCAAAACTGATATCCTTAGTACCATTGACTCTCAGTTAGACACTCTTAAAATTAAGAAAAAGAAGGAAGATGAAGACCTTGTATTAGGAATATATTGTCCCAGATGTAGGAAAAGACATCCTCGACGGGAATGTCCTTTGGATAATATTTCCATATGTGGAATTTTCATTGATAACCATGAAACAGAGTATT
Source organism: Picea engelmannii (assembly GCA_009831015.1). Taxonomy (NCBI): domain Eukaryota; kingdom Viridiplantae; phylum Streptophyta; class Pinopsida; order Pinales; family Pinaceae; genus Picea; species Picea engelmannii. Next base: position 1,458,001 of record ML779334.1, read on the forward strand.
TCCCATCATTACCTAGGTTAAAAGCTATATACAGGGGAGGGGAGGCTCCAGACTCATCATTGTTATCACTGAAATTTCGTCCTCACATGGTTACAAGAAATCAGCATCGTCAAACAGTGATGAAGTCATCCATGGACCTAAATTAATACCAAAGCATTCAAAAAAGGTCAAAAAATATACAAAGTAGTGAAAAATTGAAGAGCTCTATGCAGACATTGGGTGCATGCACACATGTGCGAAACAGGAACGTAGAAATGGCGCACATGCGCACGATGCGCGACTGTTATCACAAAAAGTCGTGCACCTGCTAAACGGTGCATTTATTAGAGTGGTCGGCCTCCCACCCACTTATGGTTCAGCTCCCAAGTCGATTTGACCCTCAAATATGGACTGGATCCGACTGGTGGGCTGGTCAAAGACCTAGGAATGCCCTAATTGGCCTCTTTTCACACTACAAAGCAGTTAAACAATATCCCAAAGGAATGCTATAAAAGAGGCATGGATGCACCTCATTTTTCAAGGAATTCAAAGTAATGTCATGCTGCCTCTATTCTCTTGAGGAATCCATCCTTGTCAAGAGCATATTTGCACCATTGCATTGGACAATCCATCTCACCCATTGAGTGGATTTGTAAAGAGTTCTTTCATCATTTTCCATTTTT
>ML779334.1:1473230-1493826 GCA_009831015.1 Picea engelmannii
AAAAAGAAGGAATCCCCATGACGATTCCCATACTTACTCCCACCACACCCCCACTCACTGACCCACCTGCCACAGCTGGGGGCAGGTGAAATAAGAAGGAGCCCACAACTCCACTTCCTCCACACATCCCACCACCTTGCGCACTATGTGAGAAAGAGGGACACCCAACCAACAACTGCCCATCTCTACCAGAGTTACGGAATTTTATTCCACTCAAGCAAACTTGCCACTACAGCTATTCCTTCCACTACACCCTCCCCTTCCAGTAATAAGGGGTTATGGACCAAATTTGCTTGTGCTATATGTTCAGAATATGGCCATTATACCCACCATTTCCCAGCACTGCCACGATTTCGGCAGACATTAGCCGCAGTACGCCAGAGCAACCCCAGCCCTGCTACATCCTCCTCCACCAATATCACTGACATCTGGTATGTCACCACTTCAGTCAACGAACGTATGAGACGCCCTTGCTCTCTCTACGATTCATTAGCTCATTTTACATACTAGTGTCCTATGATCCTTGAATACAGGCAACGCCAATTGACCCTGCTTCAATGGCCCGCAGAGGCGATAATTGACATTACCTCGTCACTAGCGGATCTTCATGTCATTTCTCCTGAACCCGAGGCCCTTCCAACACCTCCATGGTTCTTAGATGACTTATCTGAGGATTCACCCCCCAATCCCCCCAACTCTCCCGCTCATTCCCCTATGGAAATTTTACACCCAAATACCATGGGTACCCCTCAGTACTTCAATATATGGTTTATGTCGAGTGAACCCTCACCATCTCCTAACATTTTTCCCCCTGCTTCTTCACCAGGGGGAAACCACACAAACACCATCACCGATATCACCCCTCATGACCCCTTGTATTCCCCTCACTTCTAATGTGACGAAGAAATACTCAAAGAATTAAACAACCCAGACCTCCCCTGGGATGCGCTACACCACCGCGCACTCCTCTCTCCACAGGAAGCCTCCATGCCTCCTAAACAAAACCCCATTTACGTGGTCGAAACCAAGGATTTTATCCCATCAGGGCCTATCGACTGGTTCAAAAACCCCATTCCCACCCCTGATGTTTTTGAAGAAGGCAACATGGTCAACATTTCCCCAACCATTAAAATCAACATTTCCATCAAAAATGGCATCGTCGAAGAAATCACCATTGGAGCTGCTTGCACTCCTTAGGAAATCACTGCATATAAATCCCTCTTCCAAGAATATCGAGATATTTTTGCCTGGTCCTACACGGAAATGCCTGGCCTCGATCCCTCTATCGTCGAACATTGCATCGACACCTAGCCCGACATTACACCAATTCGCCAAAAACAACGACCGCTACACCCATCCAAATCTGCGGCCATCAAAGACGAAATTGACAAATTATGTGTTGTTGGGTTCATTTACCCCATCACCTATACCTCATGGGTTTCCAACCCTGTACCCGTTAATAAAAAACAGGGCACTATTCGCGTTTGCACCAACTTTCGCGATCTCAATCATGCATATCCCAAAGATAACTTTCCAACGCCTTTCATCGATCAAATTATCAATGACTACGTAGGCCATGAGGCTCTATCATTTATGGACGGATTCTCTGGTTATAATCAAATTCAAATTCACCCCGTCGATCAATATAAAACCACATTTACTACCCTGTGGGGTACTTTTTCATATCGTGTCATACCTTTTGGCTTAAAGAATGCCGGCACAACTTTCCAGCAGGCTATGACATACATCTTTCACGATCTGGCTCATATCAACCTCGCCTACTTGGACGACCTCACAGCTCGATCCAAGAAACACACACAGTATCTTGATGATTTACGAATCATCTTTCAACGGTGTCGTCAGTACAACATCCGCTTGAATCCTCTCAAGTGTGTATTTTGTGTCACCGTAGGGCGCCTCCTCGGATTTATTTTTTTCCAAAGTGGTATTACCGTGGACCCCCTCAAAGTCCAAGCTATCACCGAAATTCCACCTCCCCGAAATTTATGGCAACTTCAGAGCCTACAGGGAAAAGCTAACTTTCTTAGATGCTTTGTCCCAGACTACGCCATACGCGCACACGGTTTCCTTCGCTTACTAAGTCACAACATCCCTTTTCACTGGGATGACCATGCCCAACAGTCATTTGACGATCTTAAAACTGCACTCTCGAACGCACCTTTAATTAGTGCACCTGACTACAATCACAACTATATCCTCTATGTATCAGCATCAACTGTATCAGTATTAAGAGTTCTCGTCCAGCTAGGTGATGACAATCGTGAGCATGTCATTTATTATGTTAGTAAAAACCTCTCAGGACCACCCTTGAAGTATAAACACAAAGAGAAACTTGCTCTTGCAGTCGTCCTCACAGTCCAGAAACTGCGCCACTACATTCTGCTTCACACAACAAAGGTCGTCGCAGATTCCAACCCTATGCAGTACTTGCTCAGTCGTCGGCAAGTTAACGGAAAATTTGTTCGATGGATCATTATCCTTCAGGAGTAAGACCTCGAGTTATCAACACCTAAGAGTAAGAAGGCCCTTGTTCTTGCCGAACTTGTCATGGCCCTCCCCTCTGACACCACTAGTACCCCCGTCAACACTGACTTTCCCGACGAACATCTCTTTTACATCACTTCGGATGATCCTTGGTACGGTGACCTCCTCGTTTATCTCCGCACTCAAAATTTTGGTAACCACCTTTCATGAGAGGATCGTCGTCGTATTTTCCATCAGGCCCCCCGCTACCTCCTCATCGAAGACATCCTATACCGACGGGGAGTCAACACCATTCTTCGTCAATGCCTGACTATTGACGAGGTCGATAGAGTCTTAAACGACTGCCACAATGGTGCATGTGGGGGCCATATTTCGAGCATATCCACTGCTCAAAATATTATCCGAGCCGGTTACTTTTGGCCTACCTTGTTTCATGATTGCATTCATGTCATGAAATGATGTGAGCAATGTCATCTCTATGCCAATAAAGCCCGAGCTCCCCCCACCCTTCTTCACCCTGTCATTACTGTCGGCCCTTTTTGTAAATGGGGCATCGACTTTATGACTTTTAATCCCCCCTCTAGCAATGGTCACAAATACATCTTTGTCTCTGTTGATTACTTCACTAAATGGGCAGAAGTGATGCCCACTTTCAACAACACCACTGACACTGCAGTGCGTTTTTTCTTTAACAACATCATATCCCGCTTTGGAGTACCCCTCCAACTCGTTTCCAATCATGGGAAACACTTCAAGAATGAGATCTTCGTTGAACTCTCATCTCGGTTAGGATTCTCTCACGAGTTTGCCTCACCATATTACCCTCAGTCTAACGAACAGGTTGAAGCAGTTAACAAAGTCCTCAAGACCATGTTACAGCACATGGTTAATAAACATAAAACCAATTGGCATCATATGTTATTTTCTATGTTATGGGCTTACCGAACGGCTGTGAAAACAGGTACTGGTTTCACACCATTTCATTTAGTCCATGGGGTTGAGGCCACTCTTCCCATCGAGTGCGAAATTCCCACCTTGCGCACCGCAATTAAGCTATTACCAGACACTGCTCCAATGGAGCAGCGCTTGTTGAAATTGGAGTCTCTGGATGAAGATCGTCGATCTTCCTTACAGAACAACGAGGCAGCTAAAAAATGATCCAAGGCTACCTTTGATCACCATGTCAACCTTGGCTCATTTCGCGAAGGCGACCTCGTCCTGGCTTACGATATCGCTCATGATACCTTTGGCCATGGTAAATTCGAGTCACTCTGGCATGGCCCATACATTATCCAACATTACCTCACCAAAGGCGCATACATCCTAGCCTCCCCCGAAAGCCTCTCTCTCAAAGAAACTGTCAACGGGTTGTATCTCAAGAAATTTTACGCTTAAACATAGTCATTCTACTTTAGGTTATTTCTTTTCTATCATTTTTAATCTGTTTTCCTTCCCTCACGTATAAACTATCCTTTGTGCTATTGAAAGATGCTTCCTCCACCAGCCTACCACATCAGTTACGCCAACGGCGCCAGCCATTGGACACAAAATCTCGCTTCAGCTGCTTGGGCACTCTACACCCCCTCACATGAAATGCTCCATTCGAGTCGCATATGTTTGGGTTCAGCAACCAACAACCAAGCCAAATACACCGCCGTCATTGGCCTCCTGGACGAAGCCCAGCATCATTTTATTCGTCCTCTTAGCGTCTTCCTCGACTCTCAACTAGTCGTACTCCAGCTCAACAATGTGTACCACGTCCGTTATCCTTACCCCTTTCGCAAATACCTGCAGGTTAGGCTTTTATCTCGACATTTTTATTCCATTACATTTACACATATTCCAATATAATTGAATCAAATTACAGATAACATAGCTAACATAGTGTTAGATTGGCATATATCCCATCAAGTTACCTCTACACATACATAAACATATCAAAAACCCTATCACAGCATATATATAGAATAGACATCATCAAAACATTAACCAAAACATGTAAACACCACATAGATCTCAAACATGAATACTCATGTATATATAAAGGTCCCCAGTGCCATCTGAATGTTTACATACAAAAAAATACAAGTATCCACAGGCCAATGAAGCACCTCGGTACAAAATGGGCTCACCAGCCTATATACAAAAAATATATATATACACCAAATGCATCAGAGCACCACTCACGGTGCCTCTATAGCACCACCGCCTGCTCCTCCCTCAGGCGGTGGCAGCCCACCACCACCTGCCCCAGGCGGTGGTGGTCCCCCCCCTACTATCGGCCCCTCCTGCCCCAGCGGCAGTCGTCCGGTCGTCATCGCAGCAGCCACTGCTACCCGTCGTACTATGGCCTGCCATGGTGGCAGCACCCCCACACACTGCTCTAGGAAAGCCTCATCCTGGATGTAAGACCATATGCCCTTAGGCACATCCTATAACACCGTCTCCAAATGACAGCGTATGTCCTCAAAATCCTCTCCGACAGCCGCCGGAGGAGCGTGTGATGGCCCAGCACCAGGGTCATCAAACCGGCGCCTCTTTGCTGCCCTCTCTGGATCAGCTAGTCGCACCCCGGCATCATCATGTTGACGTCTCTCTCCCCGCGGAGGTCTCTCTGACGCTCTCTGCAACTCCACCTCACGCGCACGAGGTGCCACATCTGCACATGCAAACAAACAACAGATAGTATCATCATCTCTATCATATATATAAGGCATGCTATCTCAAAAAACACAACAACATACATCTCAACATCATCAAATCAACATACCTTGGTGGTCAAACACCTCCCCTGGAGGTAGCACCATGTCCGTATCATCCCGAAAGTCAACACCGGCATAGGGGTACCATAGTATCACCTACGGCATTTGCCGCCATACCTGTGCCGCCTCTGCAGTGAAGAAGTGGCCACCCACGCCACCACCATGGCGAAGCAACACGGTCGACCACCACCTCAGTTGTGGCTCTCGTGCCCCAGGCGCACCCAATAGAATCCTAGGGCGCAACATCGACACCCTCTCCAGAAACCAGGCCACCAGGATGGACCCGAAGGCAAACTCCCCCGTATCCGTGGACCGACAGTGGTCCAACTGCCCCACCATGCAAACTATCCACCTGCAGCCACAACAAAGAGTCTTATATCATCCCACGAGACCATCAACAAACATCACAAAGATCAATTTTACACCCATCAACCTTGCCTCTAAGGCGTGGTTGTTTCAACCCACAGGCGCGCACACATGCGCGCCTGTTCACTACACAGGCGCGCACATATGTGCACCTATTAGCTGCACGGGCGTGCTCTCAGGCGCACCTGTTACCTGCACAGGCATGCCTGTTACCTGCACTGGTGCGCACTGGTGTGAACCTGTCCACGCCACAGTCGTGCATAAATGTGCAGTTGTACATCCGACAGGCGCGCACATAGTGCGCACCTTTAACCCCCTCACCAGTTCCCCCATGCGCGTCTATCCGATGGGCAGGTGCACACGTGTGCGCGCCTACTTCCGAATCGCCCACGCACGTGGGGTCCACATCCATAAAATCTCTCTGTACGGCCCTCCGTACAACCCCTGCCCAAAAAATGAAATTCTATTTCTATGTAGGATGATCAGACGACTAACTTGAAGCTCGCTAATCGCCAATCGAATGCCTCGTCCTCCCCGAATATCCAAATCTCCTCTGAAAACTTCTCGTTCAGTCATTATCGCAGCAGGTACAAATGAGGTGGCAATGTGGGCCCTACAGCTATATATAGGCCTTTTTGCAAAACTTCCACTCACCATTCCGGGAGCCCACAGTGTCCATTTCTCGATCCATCTTCAGCCATGGGATCAGCATCCCGTCATCTACATCACAGCAGTCCCTGGGCCTCTTTTCATCGTGAGCCCCCGGGGCACCATTTTTCATACCCTGGTCAGGTACGCATGCGCATATTTACGCTTATCAAATACATGCTCATATCTTTGATTCTCTTTAGATATTGTTCACGTTGGGTATTTGGTTTTCATGTGTGCAAGTATTTGATCATCATACATCGACACAACCCCTTCAGGTATATACTCAGCACTGGCATGTAGTCTTTCCCTCTCTCTTACACTCACATTTCCAGTCACACCCTCTGACATTTGCCTCTAGGATCCCCATTCCTGGCTCTACAGTACCCACACCTCCATTTGCATCTTCGGTACTGTCACCCGGTAGCATTCATACCCACATGAGTTGTCCCATTCATAGCACCTTTTGTCACTTCTGACACTCATGTTGTTTTTTAAAAACCCTTTAGGGATGGGAGTCTCGATAGTGTTTCATCATGTCGCGAATCAATCACATACTCCTTCTCCTCATTTTGCTAGCTTTCCCACACGGACTCCCAGATTATCTCTTCACGGTTCTATTTTTTTGAATGCCCCTCTGTAGTATCATGAACCCTCCATTTCATCCACAATCAGTTTGCCCATATGCAAATCTCCCTTCATTTCACCTACCTCATACAGAAACTCACCAATGGGGCCCCCACCCTTCATCAGTTTTCCAGGTAAATTATGCCCTACATGGGCCACCCATATCACACTGGGGCACCCGTTTCTGTATTTGTACACTTCTCCCCAATTATTCATTATTTATTGTACAAATGCTTGTATTTCTCGTCATTGCATTGCCCTTTTGTCGTCACCTTTGGTGACCTGCTTCCCTCTTTTTGGCCAACCACAACCCATGTCACCCTTGGTTGGAGCCCTGCTTATCATCTCCCATTGTCGACATCATCCATATCTTCAGAGTACCCCACAGGCCACTTACCTCTGCCCTCTGAATTTGTTCACCTTGTCCCGCCTCTGGCACAACTTATCCTCATTCTTGTCGTCCCCCTGACACTCGACCTCATTGAACAGTTGCGGCCACTTTTTTCTCACACATACTCCAACCAAGGGCAGTCTTGAGTCTTCCCACATCTTGACTTCGTCCATGTACCTCCTCCACTTCCTCACCTCACCTAGTATATTTCACAAAGCCATTTGCTTATGGGAGTCACGTCCCCCTTTTTTTCGACATCAGCACAGTTTCCATAAGGGCGACAGTATCTTGATTCTCATTATCCACTCAATGAGAGATCTCGGACGGCACAGGGTGAAACACAATTACTCCCTGCTGTCATTGACCCCCATAACATTCGACGCCAACACTTTCTCGTGTTATGGTGGGTTTTACTTTGTGACTATTGCAGTTAGTTCTTTCATTTGTCGAAGACCTCTGAACTTGGCGGGGCTATCAATACCCACATAATCGCTGCTACTTATTCCCATGATCACTGCCTACTATTCAGAGTATGTTCATTTGCAGAATTGTCTTCTTCCTTTATCAGGACCGCCCCCGAGGGCACTGCAATTGTCTACACCAACACTTCAGTCATCATTTTTCAGAGTTACATGACACGAACATGGGGCATGCCTGCCTCGTTTGTACACAGTTTTCTATTTTACACACCTCATAGGAAGGTCGGGTCCTACCGGTTCCTTTTTCCCTCCAACGGATCGCTCTGGACGATCCCACTATTTCTCTCTCTTACAACAACATTCTCAGTAGAAGAAACATTGATGGATTTCGGCTATACGTATGCCCCTAACCTCATCCATCAGGGGGCATGTGTTATTACTGAAATTTCATCCGCACATGGTTACAAGAACTTAGCATCGTCAAACAGTGATGAAGTCATCCATGGACCTAAATTAATACCAAATCATTCAAAAAAGGTCAAAAACTATACAAAGTAGTGAAAAATTGAAGAACGCTATGCAGACATTGGGCGTGCGCGCACATGCGCGAAACATGAACGCAGAAATGGCGCACATGCGCACGATGCGTGTCTGTTATCGCAAAAAGGCATTGTTACCCATGATTTTGGTCGTCATGATGATGTATTGATGATGGTGTACTTAGGCTCTTCATAAGAACTTTCTCCTGAGAAAAGTTACTTTCATCTCTTCCCAGAAAATTCATTTTTGAAGCAGGTTCACAGGCTGCTAGTATATTTGGGTGCGAGAATACTTGATTCTCGCAGGCTTCCTTAAGCCAGGGTGCGAACTTCTCGCACTGTGTTGAATAGACAGGGTGCGAACTCTTCCTAAACCATGGAAAAAGATGAATTATCGATGTTTCTAGAAGGGAATCTTCTAGAAGGATGGGTTGGCATTCGAATGGTTATCCTTATATTGGATTCCCTGATATTTTGGGATCATTCTTATCCAAGTGACTATCTCATTCTCTCCTATATATTGAGGGAATTCTCATGGAAAAGGTTAAGCAAGATTCATTGGAGAATTGGCAGAAGAATTGTGTGAAGGATTTAGCATTGAATAGCAGCTTAGAGACTCTAGCAAGTCTATCAACAGGATTTGATATTATTCATGCAAGGATTGAGCAAGTGTGTGTGTTGGAGCCAAGATCCATTGAAAGGAAGCTTACGACATCAAGGCTATTAGGTTGTAATCTTTACTTTCCATTAATATGATACAGTGGCATGTCCCTTTATTTCCACTTTATTGTGTAATTCCTTGATCATACACATAGGTTAAGAGTTGAATAGATTGCGCTATCTTCACTTTGGTTGGTTTGTGTTGTCTTGGCCTTGACTTCACGAGAGCACTGGAGCGAAGCGGGAGAAACAAAGACCCTAGGAAGCGATAATAAGGTATGTTATTTGTTCTTGCCTCCTAGTTAATTCAATGGTCAAAACTTAGTAAAAGAGTCATGTCCTGTCCTGTTTTGTTCTAGATCCAGGTGGATCTAGGGAGATCTATTAGTGTTTGCACCTACCGATTAATCCGATAAAAAAATTGGCGACTCCACTGGGGATCAACCCATTTTATTTGTGGTTTTTGGTATTTTTCTGTGGCCATTTGCTCTTGTTTCACTTTTCTCCTTTCCTATCAATCTCTGAGTCTTCAGGATATCCTGATAGACCCTCTGGGTCCAGAGGCCTTTTCAATTTTTGCTTCATCTTCCAAAAATTTGACTAGTTTCATAGGTTCTCGCACTGCACTTCACTGTAGCCTGCAAGAATCCACAGATTTCGCACTCTGCCTTTAGGTTGCAATGCGAGGTTCTCGCACTCTGCTCAAGGGCCACCTGCGAGAATGCCTAATTCTTGCACTGTGTAGTATTGCCAGCCTGCGAACTCATTTTTTCAAACTTTTGGATTTGATTTTTGGCATCTTCAACTGCCCAGATCAGTCTAGGTGCCTTATAAGAGTTTCTTGGACCATTGATTGGTGTCTTTCTTCTCTTCGTTTGCGTGCATGAACAGTCTTAGGATTGCAAGGCTCTTCTTGTCATTTTTGTCTTGTCTTTCGTTTCTTGACTTTTCTTGGCAAAACCATTCTCTTTGATTTCAGAATCTGAGTGTGTTTGATCAGCTAAGAACCAGTGATTGGTTGAAAGTTGAGTTTTCTTGGTCTTTATCATTTGCTTATGGTTTGAAAGATCATTTTCTTATGCATTTGCAAAGACTAGATTGGTTTGCTTTTTATTTTTGTTTTCATTGAAAGAGTGGATTAGGTTATTATCATTGCTTGTTCATTGGTTTTAGATTTTTTGTACTCTCATTAGCATGCTGAGGGTCCTTTTTGAAAAGTGAACAAAGTTTTTCTTTCAAAAAATCATTTTTGTCTTCGAAAAACATTGAAAATCAAATTATTGAAATTGTTGAAAAAGAAGCAATAGAGAATTGTTATTTGATACGTGATTTGTTGCATTTGCATTTTAAAGGAAATTTTGCATTATAGTTCAAGGTTGATCTGGAAAACTTTCTCTTTCCCTCCCATACATAGGATTCATCGAACGAAAAGTTATTTTTTTTATTCTCATCCATGCATCGTTGGGTCAGACTCATACAACATAAGTTTCATCTATGTTTCCTTTGAGTAAACAACATCTCTTAATAACACTGCACAATCATAAAATTTAACTAGTAACTCTTTTCTAAGGCTCTATTACACCAACATTTAGCTAGGCTAGTGCTTTGGAGTAGGAAGAGAGATACACTCTCCAAAAGCACAAAAAACACAATAGCATCTTGTGTTAGGGAGTGTTAAATTCCATTTGCAACATCTTGTCCTGGGAAGCCCTTCTTACACAAGGGTCAAGCACAAGGTCACATTGATTTTGATAGAGTTACTCACCCTGCTTTGTTGATATCAGTGTAGAGATTGCACATATTACGAGGATCACTCGGAGGTATACCCACAATGATGAGTGGAAGCCTTTTGAGTTGATTTTGGGCTAGATACCCTGCCCTTGCATGTGGATCGGACTGTCAACTGTTCCCCCAGGATTTATTGTTGTTAGTGGTGACCTTAGTGGCCTATCTTTCTAGGTTCTTACCTGAGGTGACTGTGAAGGGGAAAGTCTTCACGGTACCTGGAATTGACGTTGACCAAACTCACTCAGGCTCCTTGGAGGGTATACCCACGATTATGTGTGGGAGCTTGCACTAGGGTGTAAGTCCATTAAGCAGGTCATAAACGTAACTTTTCCACCCTAGCCCAGCCCCTTCTCGTCTCATTGTTGCGACGTTGGATTTCATCACCAACTAGTGGCTTCGAAATTAGAAGGTCTTGTTTTCTTGGTGATTACTTCCTAGATTTTTGTTTACTAGCGCGTGTTGTTTGTTTCTCAAAGTTGACCATAGGATTTTCTTCGTGAATATTGTCACTCGTTTACAATATCTCCTCCACATCGTTCACGTAGAATGCAAGGTTTATCTCCAGAGCATCTGGACGGTTCTCAACCCTTGCCTACAAGTACACCTAAGGGATCTCCTCGGCAAAGTGAAGCCACCGTCGTCACCACACCACAAGTGGAACGAACTGACTCTCTAGAACATTTTCGAATTACAAATACTCGAGAGGACTTTCAACTTCACCCTGATTCTGAGAGACGTTTTATGCGAACAAACTCTTCCAGAGACTTAATTGTTGTGTATTCTGGATCTCCGTCTGGACCTGGGGACCAAGATCCTTTTTGGTCTACGGGCGTTTTTCGACGAGACATTTTTGGTCCAGGTTCACCTGTGATTTCCAAGATCAACCTACCTGTGATTTTTGAAATATCCGATACAGAGACAGTATCGGTGACCGCCACTTATCACTTTATTGTCCCTGTCTAAATGGCCCATCTTGCAGCTACTACGAGTGTTCCAACCGGGTTTACTACGGTTAGTATTGCTCCCATAAACATCCCTCGAATGCCCAATGTCAATCCAACACTACCACTTGGATACCGTGGGTTGAATGCTTCCATTCCTACTCATGCGCAAACTCCATCCGGCTCTCCTAGTGGTCCTTCTTCTTCTGGACACTTTCTTCCCTGTTTTGTTCCAACACTCCCTCAATTTCCTTTTGGAGGACCTTCTTCGTCTTCTACTGGAAATCCTAATCCTAGTGGCGCTATTCGGTCATTCACTCCAAATTACCAGTTTCCGGTTGGTGGACAATTTCACCAAGGTGGTATGACACAGCCCCCTTTTAGTGGGAAAATTCCTTTTGGAACGCAAGTCCCAATTGGAACACAACCCCCAATTGGAACACCAACTTCGATGGGAGGACCAACCCCACCTTATGGGAAAAACATACCTCCGTCCTTGGCCCAGTATTGGAATCAGTTGATACAAAATCCTCCTCAATCGACTGGGGGGCAGCAGTTTCCAACTACGTCCGTAACACCCCCTAGCATGGGCCAACCATATCCAGGGTCGTTCAATCCCATTTGGGGGGCGAATGCTCAAACTCAAGTCCCTGTTCCAAGGTATACTCATATGAGCTACTATCCTCTCCAACCACCGTCGAATATTCCTAGGTCTTCACATTATATGCAGACTGCTTATGGTCCTACTGGTTTACCGACAGGGCTTCCTCCCCAAAGCCACCAGTACCTACAGGTGAATCAACAGTTACCTTTTCTCGCCACTTTGGATATTCCGGATTTGTCAAGGATTTTAAATGATCTTATTTTTCACTCTCCCCAATGGCCTGTTATCCCATCCAAGCTTCCATCGGACATTCATAAATTCGACAGCAAAGCGGGAGAGGACCTAAACAATCACGTTATGACTTTTCACTTGTGGTGTTCATCCAACTCGTTGATGGATGACTCTATTCGTTTACGTCTTTTTCAACGAACCCTCACAGGTTCTGCTACGAAGTGGTATATCGAATTGCCACGAAGTTTCTTCTCTGATTTCAACGCCCTAGCTATGGCTTTCCTTACGCATTACCAGTTACCGATCTGTTATGACACAGGGACCGAGATTTTGATTTCCTTCAAACAAATCAAAGGCACTCATATATCTGATCACATCCATGAGTGGCGAAGGAGACGACGTCTCATTAAACTTGAGCCCCCCGATCAGTTGTTGGTCGAATGGTTCACAATATCATTTGTGAATGACATCGGTAAGGATATTTCCATGGGTGGCGTCGTCACGGAAGAGCATTCTATAAGTCGTGCTCAATATCTTGACCTCGTTTATTCACAAACGGGAACCCTTTACGATTTACTACCTGACTTATGTCATCCTAATACTTCCAGCAATTCAACTACTCTGGTTGCCTCGCATGCAGCTGACGGTGTGATTGGCTCTTCCCAGGCCCAACCACATTCTGCCTCAAGCACAAACCCTAAATATGCTTCTTCTAATGTTCAAAATGCTCCATCTCCTACCCCTCCCACCGGCAAGACTTCAGAGGTAAATGTAGTTCAATCTACCCCTGTCGGTAAGAACAAATTTAAAAAGGGGAGAGGTAAGAATAAGGAGGGAAAAAATAATTCTCAAGCAGAGAAAACCAAAACTACCCCTGTTGACGATCGGGATAAGCGCAAACCACGATACCCTTGTGTAATATGTGGTGATGATCACTACACGAAGGATTGTCCACGACGTGCCGAGGTCACTAAGTTCCTTCAAGGAGCTCCAAAACCACCTGCATCGGCCATTTTGTCCCAACCCTTCCCGTCTCAACAACAGGCTCAATTGGTCATCCATGACCAACCCTCATATTCTACTACATCTTATGTTTTGATGTGTACTGGCGATTCTAAGCAGAGTAATGTTTCACTCACTACTCAAGCCAAATATTATTCTCCCTCTAAGGAGAAGGTTGATGATTTACCGCCTTCTTCGGCACAACCTTCTCCCGCAACTCCACCTACCAATGGTCCTCTTCATCTCGAATGACCGAGCCTGGACACAATTTTGCAACCCCCCCCCAAAGGGTGTCATTCGAAAATCAACTTTCAATCCTCATGCTCATGCTACCCAGAACTACAGCATTGTTGAAGATCTGGCTCAAGCACCTTCTGTGATGTCAGACCTCAAAGTCCTTCATACTTGTCCCACACAACGGAAGGCACTGTTGAAAGCTATCGGTGGAATCGATCCGACAGATACGAATTTGATAGTCTTTGACTTGGAAGATCACGTTCCAAGGTTACCCCCTCAACTTTCATTCCAGATCCAAGTGGTTGTCTCTGAAAAAAACATTTGTCGCACCGTTATCGATGAGGGTGCCTTGACATGTGTGATGACTCTTTCTTGTTGGAAAGCCATTGGCTCTCCTTATTTGAATGAATCCCATAACACTCTTAAAGCCTTCAACGGCTCCGGTTTTAAACCCTACGGTGTTCTTCCTTCGTTTCCCATCACGTTAGAAGGTAAAACGGTCCAAGTCGAAGTGGAAGTCTTTGACGCTCCCCTTGATTATAATCTTTTGCTTGGCCGAAGTTGGATCGATTCCATGCACGTCGTTGTGTCGACACTTTTCCGTGTAGTATGTTTCCCTCATCAAGGAAAGGTTGTTACCATCGACCAACTTTCCTTCTTCAATTCTGATACCCGTACTGGCAACGTACCGTTTATTGCTAAAACCCCACCGGGTTATGCGAACGTTGGTGTAGGCCTTCTAAAGGACTCCTCGTTAATGGGTACTTTCCCAATTCCACTGCCCGATGTTCCACACTCGTCTGTTGCTTCTATCATCATGATCTTCACTTCGCCTCACGAACTTCCTGCATCTCACGACCCTTGGATAGTCCCTGACCCTAGAGATCATTTTCATTTCGGCGACGAAATTTCGTTAAGTCCAGTTGAATCTGCCTACCAGGCCATTCAATCGGCAACACCTTCTACCCCCTCTCTTGATGAGTTGTCTACCGATCCTTTTCATGTTATTTTTCCCACTGACGAGATGATCATGTCTATCATGGAAGACACCCCTTGCGACGATGGGCATCATCATTCCATCCTTTTTCTGGAGCAACATACTCTTGAGAACTACCAACGGATTTCGACCTCGTCGACCGTTGTTGTCATCTCGACCATTCCCGAGTCTGCACACGATCTGTTTGATGAAGGGAACTTAAGAAATATCTCGCCCACTATTCCCCTTGACATATCCATCAAACCTGGGATTGTCAAAAATGTCCATATTGGAGCTTCGTGTTCTTCCAACAAAATTGTTACCTACACATCCCTCTTCAAAGAATTTCGTGACATATTTGCCTGGAGCTACGAATAAATGCCAGGTATCGACCCTACGATTGTCATACATGAGATAAAGACATACCCCGGCACTAAACCTGTCCGGCAACGCCTTCGTCCAGTTCACCCACGTAAAGCGGCTGCTATCAAGCTCGAAGTCGAGAAACTTCTTAAAGCCGTCTTTATTTATCCAGTGGCTCTCACAGACTGGGTTTCCAATCTTGTCCCGATTGACAAGAAACAAGGCACCATTCATGTATGCGTTGATTATAGGGATATCAACAAAGCTTGTCCCAAAGACAACTTTCCTACCCCCTTCGTCAATGAGATTGTCGACGATTGCGCCGGAAGTGAAATCTTCTCTCTCATGGATGGTTTCTCCGGGTATAATCAAATCAACATTGTTCCTGAGGATCAACATAAGACTGCTTTTATTTGTCCTTGGGGTACTTTTTCCTATCGAAAACTTCCTTTTGGTCTTAAGAACATTGGCGCAACTTTTCAACGCGCTATGTCTTATGCTTTCCATGATATCAAGCACATCATTCAACCATATTTGGATGATTTACCGACTCATTCAATGCGCCGAGTTGATCACCCTACCCACCTCCGAGCCATTTTCATTCGTTGTCGGTTCTATCGTATACGTTTGAATCCTCATAAATGCATTTTTTGCGTGGAATCCGGCCGTCTTCTAGGTTTTATCGTTTCGCGTCAAGGGATCCAGGTGGATCCTTTAAAGGTTGAGGCGATCCTTAATCTCCCTCCTTCTACACTTCGCTAGTTACGAAGTTTGCAGAGGAAAGAAAACTTTCTTCGTCGTTTCATCCCAAATTACGCCAAGATAACTCGTTGATTTACACGGCTATTAAAAAAGGATTTAGAGTTCGTCTGGGATACCATTTCCAATAATGCTTTTGAAGCTTTGAAGTTGTCCCTAACGCGAGCTCCGCTTCTCTTTCCCCCCGATTACAGTCGTGATTATTTCCTTTACCTTCCTGCCTTGGATTACACCATTGGCATGGTTCTTGTCCAAGAGGATGATGCTCACAACGAACATGTTATTTACTACTTGATTCAAAGTCTCACGCCGACTGAAATCAAGTATCAACATGTGGAGAAACTGGCCTTGGCTGTCGTCCAAGCCGTCCAACACTTCCGGCACTATATCCTTTCACGCAAGACTATGGTGATTTCTCATTGAAACCCTATGTAACATATTCTGACACGTCAATTACTCGGGGGCAAGTACTCCAAATGGATTGTGATACTCCAGGAGTTTGACTTGGAATTCGAACACGCCAAGTCCAAGAAGTCCTTAGTTTTTACTGAGTTGATATGAGACTTTCCCCATTCTGCAACGGAAAATGTAGCAGTTGATTCATTACCGATGAATCTCTTTTCCTTATTAGCATTGATGATCTTTAGTATGGTGATATCATTATATATCTCCAAACCCAGACTTTTTGGCCAACTTTGTCCAGTACTAACCGACGTCGCATACGATATCAAGCTCGTCAATACATTATCCTCGGGGATACTTTATCGTCAGGGGATTGACTATGTTTTTCGACGTTGTCTAACATTCGACGAAGCCGAGAAATATCTGAATGACTGCCATTCTGGAGCATGTGGTGGTCATATGTCTGGGTATGCTACTGCCCAGAAGATCTTACGCGCAAGGTATTTTTGTCCTTCTTTGTTTAACGACTGCATCATCGTCGTTCAGAAATGCCATGCTTGCCAGACCTATAATCAGAAGATTTGGTCACATCCCGCTCCTCTTCACCCTGTGGTCTCAGTTAGTCCTTTTGTGAAATGGGGCATCGATTTCATGACATGTCACCCTCACTCGTTCGGGGGGCATGGTTACATCATTGTAGCCGTTGATTACTTTATGAAATGGGTCGAGGCGATGTCGACATTTGACAACACTAGAAAGACCGCAGCATTGTTCCTTTTTAATCACGTCATAGCTCGTTTTGGTGTTCCCCAAGATATCGTCACTGATCACGGTAGCCACTTTAGGAATTTTATGATGTCCGAACTTACTGAAAAGTTGGGTCTTCGCCATGATAACTCAACACCCTATTACCCACAAGCCAATGGCCAAGTCAAATCAATTAACAAAGTTCTCATAACTATGCTCTGACGAATGATAGGGATTCATAAAACAAGTTGGCACACAATGTTATTTTCAGCATTGTGGGTGTATCAAACATCCTTCAAGTCCACTACTGGGTTTACACCTTTTCGGTTAGTCTATGGTGTGGAATCCATTCTCCCTATTGAATGCGAGATACCTTCTTTAAAACTATTTGTTGAACTCCTACCCAACACTTATGTTGAGGAAGAACGTCTATTGTATCTTATGCGATTAGACGAAACTCGATGTGATGCCACACTAGTCATAGAAGCTCAGAAAAAGCGTGTCAAGGCCCAATATGACAAGCATGTCAAGCCTCGCGTTTTCTCCAAAGGTGATCTTGTTCTTCTCTATGAACAAGATCGAGATATGTTAGGAGCTGGGAAATTCGAAGCCATGTGGCGAGGTCCTTATATCGTTCGACGAGTTTTGGAAAAAGGAGCTTATGAGTTAGTAGACTACGATGGTATCCCTTTGAGTGAACCTAGGAATGGGTTGTACTTGAAGAAGTATTATGCATATATTCATATGTTCACAAGTACTTGTATTTTTATTGTATCATACTTCTTGTGTGTTACTATAGCTTGCTTTTGTCGTTATCTGGTCTCTGCCCTTATGTGATGTTGTGTTTGATTTCCATATGTTGGACTCTTCGCTACCCTATATTGGCTTCGCTGATGGCACTAGTCGTAGTACTCAAAACCTTGCTTCCGCTACGTGGGCAATTTGTGCCCCTACAAACGAACTTGTCTCCTTACGAGGTGTGTGTCTCAGTCGTGCGACCAACAACATTGCAGAGTATAGCATCGTTATTGAATTATTGGTTGATGTTATCTCACTCGGAATCCGTCATTTGGTTGTGCGTCTCGATTCGCAGCTTATAGTACTACAGTTAAGTAATGTCTATTCTATTCGAAGTCCTACTTTGTTACGGGTGTATTTGCGAATTCGCCTCTTGGAACGTTATTTTGATTACATTGAATATCAACATATTCCTAGATGTCTAAATACATTAACAGATGCATTGGCTAACTATGTATTAGAAAGACATTTGAATCATTTATAAATCAATCACATCAATGTTCACACAACACATGATAAACCGATAGAAGTTGTCTGTATATATAACGATCAAAAGAGTTTTTTACAAAAATTTATGTTCGAAGACCAAAATGTCAAAATCTAAAGCTCATAGCTTCTACAAAGTGACGTCATAGATGGCGTTCACGGTAACACACAACTGCCCGAGAAACCCTACGGAGTAGTCGACTCATGGATCCTGATACTCCTACAGTATGACGTTGATCACATCGTGGGACCTCTTCCAAAGGCATGTCTGGAATATTTGCGGTCAGGCCCTCTAGATTTTGTTCCACCACTTGATAATCCTCGGCATATTGTGGCGCTATTGCTACCTCTCCTCGCCGTTGAATGGGAGAAGTACCAGAAGGTATGTAAGGTCCAACATCTTTGACATCAACAATGATTTTGTATTTAGTCTTTGGACGAACATATAAAAAAAAAACATTCGAATATGAAAAATTCACAAAAAAATTAAAAAGAGGAAAATGTGTGTACTTCTTACCAAGTTCCCCCCATTGGGCATCCTCTGGAAGTACTAAGTCTGGATCTCCTCGGAAATCCAACCCGGCATAAGCATAATCATCAACCATCAATAGTTGTGGTTGAAGCCAGTCAAAAAAAGTATCATCATACTTGATGATCGGTCCAGCTACATGTCGGGCCATAAGCTGACACCATCTCAGCATCCTAGGATTCTTGGGAGCCAGTATATTCCACTCAACCTGCAACCTCAGTAATGGAACCCTCTCAAGGAAGGACACTAGCAAAGATCCGTACCCAAATTGTTTCAGGTTGCCTCGTTTGCATTTGGTCAACTTCCTTTTTACGCTACGAAGCATTGAATCTTCCCAGTTGAACACCCGAGGTTCAGTACACTCAATGGCATACTGGAAGTAACTCTGTAGCACCATGTGAGGAGAAGAACTCCCATCCATCCGAGCTATGGTGAATAGGATAGTACTGAGGGTCAAATCTCGTACCCCCCAAATAGCTACTTTTCCTTTCTTTCTCTCTGCCTTGGGAACACAGTGTAGACGGCAGTACTCACTCATGGGCAGCCCACCACCTCTGCTATCAATCAGGCTCACATAGTACCCCCGCCATGACAATATGGTCAAAAATTAAATGTCCTCAATATCTAAGGACAGTGTGTGAACCCCCACATGAAATACCTGCTGGTCGGGATCCCACATACGCACGAGGTACTCTAATAGCCCGACTTGGGCCCTCATCCCCGGGATACGAAAGTACTTCAGGAGCCCACAGTCTCTCAAAGCAGCAATAGTAGGTGGATGATTTCCGGCAATTGCATTGTCTTCTTCGTGCTCCCTTTTGCGCCATTCAAGCACCATTTTGATGGCCAATTATCTGCATAAGAAGCACAACAAGAAGATTAGCAACTTTTTTCATGAATTCATTCTCTTTCATTGAGTAAAATTTAAAAAAAAAAAATGAGCTTTGCGGTTCTCGCAGGTACCCTTTGGGCACAGTGCGAGAACCCCGCAGGCTGCCTTAGGCTCACCTGCGAGAATGCCCCATTCTCGCAGGTCCCGTGTAGCCCACCTAAGAGAAAGGCAGCGCGCAAGAAGGGCTTGCAAAATCAACCCAAAAATGAATTTTAACCAATGAAATTACAAAATTAAACCATGAAAGTATTAATGACAAAGAGCCTACCTTACTATTGTTGACGGCTCACTGAATGGACACGCATAACTCATGCAATCTGACGCCGAACTTGGAGGGTAAAAGAGGGGTTTTTTGAGCTCAAATAGTGGAAAGGTAAAAATGACATGGTAAAAGAGTTTTTACTCCTTTTTATTTACTTTTACTATGTCATTTGGTTTTTTATGATTATTTATCTATTAAACCCTAATCCCTAATGTTCGTTTGAGTGTAAATTTTGCAGGCATAATGATTTTGAGGTTCCTATACAGGGATGCGGACATATTTTTTCTTTGTCATTGCGTGTTTTGATTGTTTTTTATGGTTTTTGTATAAAACCTCGAGCATGGTCTTTGTCCGTTCTTGCGCTCAAAAATACATGAGAATGCGATCGAGCATACTTTTATCACTTTTTCGAGCTCAACAAGGTTATACGAAAAAGGAACCCCCCTGGAGTCCTCTTTAAGCTCTTTTCAGACTCTCTAAACATGAAAAGATCGTCGAGTGACCTTGTTGTTTTCAGGATCGATAAAGTATTTGAAGAAAGCGTCTGGTGAGTGATAATTTATCTCTTTTTCGGTCTCATCCAGACTATTTTATGAAAAAGGAACTGAGAGAGTTCTCTTTTAAGTGTTTTTCCAGACTCTATAATCATGAAAAACCTTCGA
>ML779334.1:1497025-1530650 GCA_009831015.1 Picea engelmannii
TACCCCCTTTTTCCTCAACAACAACAATGGAATTGGCCAAATTGGCCACCACAGAATGTATCTACTCCACAACCCTTGGGATTGGCGAGGGAATAATTATGGAAGTAATCAACAACCTGCAGTACCGATGCGTCCAAACCCAAATACTCAGTACCCCCCTAATATGCAGCAACTATTGCCTGGATTTATTCCACCACCACTACCACCAATTCCACAAAATTCACAACAATTTTGTACTCATAACCCTCCTCGACCTACCATATTACCCACTCAACCCATTCCAAATCCTAATAATAGACCATCTCAGCCTCTCCATAATACTGATTTTCAAAACTTTCCATCTTACACCATTGCTCCCATTCCCATACAAGAAATTCAGTTGAGATCTGGGAAGATGTTAAATAAAACTCCACCAATAAGAAGGACATCTCCTACCGTTATTATTCAAGAGGAAGAGGAGGAAACTATGGATGAATTACCAAATGAAGAAACCTTGGAAGATGTCATTATTCCAAAAAATCAATCATCTAATCCTCAACAAACTATACAAACTTAGATTCCTCAACACCTCCTTTTCCTGAGAGGTTGATTATTGAAAAACCAATTGTTCGACCTGAGTTTGATATCATGAATGAGTTGAGAAATGTTTGTGTTAAGATTCCACTGTTACAAGCAATAAGGGATGTTCCAATCTATGTGAAAACCATCAGGGAACTTTGCATTAAGAAACTTGGTCAGAAAAAAAAAAAAAAAAAAAGATCCCCCTACTATACATCTCGTGGGACAGTTATCAGATTATATTTCTAAATCACCTAAAATTGTGATGCCAACCCGGGAAATCCAATAGTAACTATATCTATCAATAATATCTATGTTGGTAATACTTTAGTAGATTTGGGTGTAGCTATTAACATAATGACCATCAATATTGTTGAGTGGTTACATTTGAGCCATCTCCTTCGCCCTACTCCCACAGTTCTAGAACTTGCTGATAGAACAACTGTCAAACCTGTTGGAATTTTATATGACATCCTGGTCACATTATCTTCATGGGAATATCCTGTGGACTTCATGATTATTCAATCGAAGGATCCCACGAAAGGTCATCCAATTATTTTAGGAAGACCTTGGTTGGCTACAACTAATTCTTTCATAGGGTGTCGTGGAGGAGATATGTTTATTTCAAATGGAGTTTATTCACAGAAGCTCACTTTATATCCACCAGCTCAACCAATTTCTAAAGACTTATGATGGTTAGCATGTCCCTATAATGAGGATGATTTGGAAGAACCCTTGTTTTCTGTTGATGAGTTTTGGGCTCTTCAAGAACCAATAGAAGATAATATCTTGAGCCAGTTTCTGTCAGTCACAGAAAATGTGGAATTTCCACAAACATAATCTCAATTCGATCAAATTTGTAACGAGGAATTCCAGGAACATAGTGAGTCATTTACTTCATTCTCATCATCTATGGTTTTTACCATTGATGAACATTTAGGATCATCCACTATTCTAATCGAGATTGGTCTAGGGAAAATCCTGTATATTAATTATGGATTAAGTCCAAATCAACAGAAGCAATTAACGAAAGTTTTAAAAGAACAACCAGGGGAATTTGCATGGGAGTATATTGATATGAGAGGAGTGCATCATGATACTTGTATTCACCATATATATATTCAATCTGAAATAAGACCAGTAAGACAACCACAAAGACGAATGAATCCTATCCTAAAAGACTTTGTAAAGGAAGAATTACAGATATTACTAAATGTGGGATTCATCTATCCAATTTATGATAGTAAATGGGTGTCACCTCTTGTGGTAGTGCCTAAGAAAGTAACAGGGAAGTGGAGGATTTGTGTGGACTTCAGGGAACTCAATAAGGCAACCCTGAAGGACTATTTCCATTTACCTTTCATAGATCAGGTCTTAGATACTTTGTCAGGAAAGAGATACTTTTCTTTTCTGGATGGATATAGTGGGTATAATCAGATCCAAATTTCTCTGGAAGACCAGGATAAGATAACTTTCACATGTCCATGGGGTACCTATGCTTATAGGGTGCTACCATTCGGATTATGTAATACTCCTGCCACATTTCAAAGAGCAGTCCTAGGAATTTTTGCCGATTTGATCCATGATTGTGTGGAAGTCTATATGGATGATTTTACTGTGTATGGCAACACCTTTGAAGAAGCCCTGAACAAGTTGGAAAAAGTTTTAATTCGCTGTCAGGAAACAAACTTGGCCCTGAGTCATGAGAAGTGTAGGATGTTATCAACTAAAGGGATAGTATTAGGTCACCATTTATCCTCAGAAGGAATCAAAGTAGACCCAGCCAAAATTGATGTCATTGTCAAACTTTCACCACCAAAAACTCAAAAGGAGGTGAGGAGTTTTTTGGGCCATGCTGGGTATTATCGTCGATTTATTGAGAATTTTACAAAGATAGCAGGTCCTATGTTCAAATTACTGACAAAAGATGTAGAATTTTGTTGGAATGATAATTGTTAAATTGCTTTCGAGACTTTAAAGGAAAAATTGTCCATGGCACCAATCTTAAGAGGACCAAATTGGTCTCTTCCTTTCCATATTTCCATGGATGCATCAGACACTGACTTAGGAGGAGTACTCGGACAAAAAGAAAACCAACAAAATTATGCCATCTACTTTACTAGCAAGAACTTAACTCCTCCCAAATTAAATTATACTGTGACAGAGAAGGAATTTTTGGCTTTCGTTCATGCCCTCAATAAGTTTCGACATTACATCACTGGGTATGAATTTTTTGTACATACTGACCATTCTGCTATTATATTTCTAATGAACAAACCAGTTACTACAGGAAGGATTACACGATGGATTTTGTTGCTTCAAGAATTTAACATCACTATAGTTGATCGGCCAGGAAAAGAAAAATTTAGTTGCAGATTTTATTTCTCGAATTCCTCAAGACAATAATGACATTTCAGTGAATGATAATTTCCCTGACAAACATTTATTTGCAGTAGTTGTTAAGACCCCATGGTTTGTAGATACAACAAACTATTTAGCTACAGGGAGATTGCTAGCTCATTTGTCATCACCACAAAAGAGAAGGATTGTCCAACAGAGTGCTTATTACTCTTAGGTAGGCAGTGATATTTTTTATACAAGTCCTGATATGATCATTAGGAGATGTGTTTGGGAAGATGAGATTCCCGATATCCTTTAGGCCTGTCATGATGGGCCATGTGGAGGACACTTCTCTGATAAGAGAACAGCATATAAAGTCTTACAATCAAGATATTACTGGCCGACACTGTTTAAGGATGCAACAAAATATGTAATAAGCTGCGATAGTTGTCAAAGGATGGGGAGACCTACCGTAGTAGATGAGATGCCTTTATGACCTCAGGTTGTGATTGAACCATTTGATAAATGGGCACTTGATTTTGTAGGACCAATTTCCCCAATGTCTAGAAAGAAGAAATACATCTTAGTTTGTACAGATTTTGTGACCAAGTGGGTAGAGGAAAAATCCTTATATCAAGAAACTGAGAAATAAGTGATTGAATTTGTGTATGAAGATATCTTTACCCGCTTTGGTGTTCCATGAGAAAGTGTTACTGACCAAGGTGCTCAATTCACCTCTAAACTAATGAAGGAACTCGCAAATAAATATGGGATAAAACACTGTAAGTCTTCCCCATACCATCCGCAAGCTAATGGGCAAGTGGAATCCACGAATAAAGTTTTAGAATCTATTATGACCAAGACAATACATTTACACCATAAAGATTGGGAAGATAGACTTCTAGAGGCTTTATGGGCATACAGGACTACGTGGCGAAACACCACTGGTCATACCCCTTATGAACTGGTATATGGTAAGCAAATTCTTCTTCCCATAGAATTTCAGATTCATACCTTCCGTATAGCAGCAAAATTGGGTTTGAATTTGGATGAGGCACAGAAACAATGGGTTATGCAATTGAATGAATTAGATGAAATCAGACAATATGACATTCAACAAACTATTTTAATTCAAAAGCAACGAAGTAAATGGCACAATAAGTTTATTAAAAAGAAGCATTTTCAACCCGGTGAATGGGCTTTATTATTTGATTCAAGGTACAAAACTTTTAAGGGAAAACTTAGAACATGTTGGTTAGGACCTTATGAAGTCGAGACAGTTTTTGACAACGGTTCCGTTAAGATTAAGACCATTGATGACTCACAACATTCTTTCGTAGTAAATGGACATCGACCTAAGAATTTATCAGAAACCTCTATCCAAAGATGATTTCCTACAGGATATATCGAAACAAACAGAAATGGAGTTAGCAAGAGAAGAGCCTTCCTCTTCTCTTGTTACTCCTTGACTCTTTTTCCTTTTTAAATCTAAAAAATCTAAAAATATACAAAATATATATATATATATATATATATATATATAATATAATATAATAAAAGTTTGTTTTTTCTCTTATATAGTTTCTTTCTTGTTTGATCTTTTTTTTTTAGTTCTGCAGGATTGAGGTAGGTACAAAATGGAAGCATCTTTATTTTTCACAATAGGTAAGAAGGTAATATTGTTTATTTTGCGAAACATTTTATAATACTGCCATATTGTCTTTCTTTAATCTAATAAATTTTGAGCTTGTTTGCTTCCTTTGTTGCTCATTAAAGTATGAGAGGAGCATCTATTGGGTATAGGCTTATTCCTTTTCCAGACCCAGTAGATTATTATGAGAAAGAAAATCCCTTTGAGTCTTCTTTTAGCCATTTTTCAGACTCTCAAAATGTGAAAAAGCAACGAGCGATAACTAACTTGGGCTCGTAAAATCCACAAGTAAGTGATTATTGTTCCACCAAGTCAATTTTCTGCAAATTTTTATTTGCACTCGAGTTGGATGATGTGGAATACATTAAGGTCCACCTTCCAACAAGTCTCACTCCATCGACATCAACACCTTATCTGGAAATGAGGCTAGAAACTATTTAGTACCCTGGAATCTGCATGCCTTAATGGAAGATCTCCTTGCTAACAACCATGGGAATACATTAATGTCTCTTGGTTGATAGATCTTACAGGTGACTCGACATCAAAATATCTATTTGTACCTGTTACGATGTACTACAGGCACCTTGAGGCCCATTGACATCAATGGTGGGTGCTCTCGCATTGGTTAAGAGCATACATTAATGGTTGGTAATCCAATGAATTCTCTTTGTGTTCAACTTCAAAACATTTATTCACACAATAAATATTTGTACCACGGGTAAAATCTTTGAAGTTGTTGCAGATTTGATGATTTTGGTTGACTCCTCTTTGAAATAAAAGGAGAACGGGTTCACAGTTAATCAGAGATTTGTTTGCTCCAAAATGGGAACTTTTTCTACACCTCAGCAGGTTTGGGATACTTGTCTAGTTGTAGTTGGTTTTTCAGTTATAGAGCTTGGAGCTCGGTGTTTGGCTAGAGATCACTCTCTTCAGATTGTTCTCGTTGCAGTTATTGTTCATCTTATTTCATCATTTTTTCCAGTTTCTGTTTTGTACCAGTTTGGTACCGATTTTGCACCAGTTTATTTCAACACTCTTTCGGTACTTGTTTTGTACCAGTTATGTACCTATCTGGTACTCAGTCATTCTACCCATGAGAAAGAACAATATCAATTCTAGCCAGGAAAAACATCAGATTGGTTTCAAAAGGATTCGAGGGCACTTTGTTGCAGAGAATTTTTTTCAGCTGTATAATTCATTAAAATCAAAGGAAAAACAGGGAGAACTTTTATAATGTCTCTGTACCAGCGTAGATGGGACAGAGGCATTGTGGTCAGCAAGAGACATCTATGGAAAAGGATACACTCAAGCTCTGATCTTCAGCACCTGATACAAAACATGAAAATAGTAAGTAATGGATGAGGTATGTGTTTCTTTAGTTAATCATTCAAATTATTAATACATTTAAATTTATTAAAAGAATGATCAATTGTCGCCATCCTTCCATAACGATATTTGGCCTTTGATAAAATGATTGCACATGCCCTTCCTCGATAATGATTTTATCCTGACCATATGATGCATTCTCTCCATTTACTCTCACACGATTTCAGACATGTGTACTTTTTTATACCCTCAGACACTCCACTTTTGATGAATCCTCATAGAAACTATCTATCTCGCGACTTGATGTAAACTTTGTCATGATTTAGACCGTATCTATGCAACCACCATTATCGCTGCATGATTTCGGTAATGTACTTTCTGGTACTTCGGGGTGGTTAATTTATGATGAAAATGTTTGATCAACCACACATAATGATGCCTGCAGATGTTTTACCTCTATTTAAGACATTGTTTAACCTTATCTCACATAATGCTTCTGCCCTTATCCATTCTCAATCAGACCTGCATAATTCTTTATCTTACCTTCACCTCTGTACCTGTAAACATGGTAGCTAGTCGACATGAACCAAATAGTCTGGTCGAGATTGCTTCCTCGGCGGAATTTCGAGATACCAAGCACATTTTTGAAGTCGTAGGATGGATGCCCTTTCTGGAGAAATTTGATGGATATGATACGGAGATTGCTCTGCAATTTGCTAAAACCTTCGACGGGCATCGCACTATTATCAAAGGCCTCGAATTGGTAATTAAAAAGAGTCTTATCAGTCGGGCAGTGGGTCTTCCACGCACAGGGGAAAGATGGTGTAAAGGCAAACCATTTTTGAAGGATATTTTTAATCAGCTGTCGATTCCCGAATTCAAGGATCTTACTGGTCAAGAGGCATTCCTAAAACCTGGTTGTCGGTCTTATGGGGTAAGGTTCTGTATATTTTGCAAAAATTTGTCACCTGTGAAGGACGTTTTGATACTTTATATATATATCATGCTAAGTTGTTACTCCATCTGGAAGGAACTGCCCCTATGAACATTACGTATTATCTGCTCCAAACCCTGGGAAAATGGAGAACCAGATTCAGAAAAGTACAACTAATCCTAAGGGTAGTTTGTATCACCATGGGTTAATTAAAATTCTTGTTTCATTTGCGTTGGAAGCCAAAGATTTAACCTGGGAAGGGTGTCTTTAAGGGAATTTTAAACCTGGTAAATCTAAGAAGTCGGGGTCAAAGCCAAAAGTCAGTAAGGCTACATTTTTTTCTAATAGACGGACTCGGCTCCAGTCTGCCTCTAAATTACCCGAATCCCCTGCATCTGTTACTTCTGAAAGATAATGAACGAAGAAAAAGCATGATATTACTGAACCAAAAACACCCTCTGAAAGTAAAAAGCGGTCGAGATTGCTATTTTCCCATGATACCTCTGAAGCTCCATCACCCAATAATGAAAATACAAAGGAAACGGAAAGCAAGTATATGGAGAAGCCAAATCTAGGTAAAGAAAAGATGGAGTATATTGAATCGGAAGCAGTTACAGATGAACTGAGATTGAATGAAGACCTCGACTCTGACAAAATCGAGGACTTCATTGTTAAACCAAGAATTAAAGAGAATTATTTAGCTAACCCTTCTCATTCAAATCCTATGACCAGAAGTAGAATTGCTAACATGGAGGAAGCTCCTACAGTAGGAATATATTTCCAGCCAAGTCCAACTTGGAGCATGTCATGATTATTAAAATAAGTTCACAGACGGGTAGAAGGGGTTGAAGACTTTGGGAATATTCTTGAGGAGGAAGATATTGTTCCAAAACAGGATGTTCAGGACCTCGTTGGTAACTCTACAACTGATGTTCTTGACTTTCAACATCCTGTAGCTAGTGAAGACCTTATTGAAAACCTTGTTAACTCTGTTTTGAATGTTGTTCAAGGTTCTGTTGAAAATGAAGTTGAAGATTGTAAGAAAACAGAAGAAGCCCCTAAGGTACATGAATCAATGTCTACACCAATGCAAGAAAATGTTGATGGAAATTCAGAAGGTTTTTCTCCTACAGATGTTAATTCTCAAAGTGAAAAAGGATGTATTTCCCTTGGCAGATTGATAAAAAGAAATGTGCACCTAAAGGAGAAACTTCAAGAATATGAAGTTCTTAATAGGCATATAGAAACAGAAAATGAGTTGAGAATAATTCAGAACACCCATCTGAGAGCTAAGGTAGAACGGCTAAAAGGAAGGCAGACAAAGTTTCTTAAGAAGTTGCAGAAGATTGAGAAGATTTCTCATCAGAGACAAACACAGATCAAAAGATTAAAGAAGCAAGTTAGAAAGTTGAAGATACAAACAGTTCCTGGTTTCCAAGTTCTCGTTAATTCCCCGATTCCTAGTCCTGTTGCATGAGGACATGCAAGTACTTCAACCTGGGGGAAATGTTGGGCCATGAATATGACCTCTATTTTTGCATATCTTTGACTTGTTTTTCACCTGTTTTGCACTAGTTACCAGCATCTTATATCTCCTTTTGACAAACATCTATCTATTTTGCTACATTTCTAGCCTATATCCTGTTGCCCTGCCTAACCATGTTTCTAAGGTAAAGAGATCATCTTTTAATACATTTTGCAAATGTTTTAATCTTTTGAATGTTAATTAAAAGAATGCATACTTTGATTAATGGACTAATGCAATATTGGGATGTAGCTCTTTTTTACTACGCTCTTGCAAATTATTATATGTTGATGCAGCCTCCCTTTTTGCTCGTAAAGCTTCATAAAGTTTGATGCCACTTCTGCATACAAGTTGGACTCCTATCCAAAGAAGAACATATGCAGAGACGCATTTACTGGAAGTTGTGATTTGAGACGAATCTGATGACACTTCGTGTCATGAGATCACCCATTTAAGTTTGTTATGTAATTAATACTCTGCATGGCTTCTCCATTTTTAGCGTGGTAGTTAGCTTAGATGGAGGATCGTCGATTCCAAAAACGAGAGTTAAAACATTATAAAACGATGGTTCTGCCCCGGTATGAGGGCGTCGATTGATTTTGAAAAACTTCGATTGAGATTTTTGCTAAATAGAATGATACTGGTTTCTCTCTGAATTGATGTCTGGTTAAAGATTGAACACATGGATTAATCGTTTTGCAATCTCTCTTGAATGGATATAGTAGCATAGATCGTTCTTTTCTGAAACGTTAACAAGGATCTATGTCTCTGTGGGAGGGCCCACCTCCAGAGGTAGATGATCTCTTCATTTTATAGTAGATATACAAAGTAGATGTTGATTGTTGTTTTTATAGAAATAATCACTGTAGAAATTATTCCATGTTTTTATGATTTAAATATGCAACTGTTAGATTGAATTCTATTATAATTTAGATCACATGGCATTATAATTTTGTAGAGTGATCTCTGTGCACAGAGCCTAGATAGTTGGTAGATAGATTTGAATAACTATGTTTTGTTCTTTGTAGATTGAATCATCAATTTGCTAAAGTTGTAGATTGAATCATAGGATAGAAATAATGAATGGTAGAATTAAATAGGTTTTAAATTAATTCATGAGGTTTGGATCATTTGAATTCTTGTTAATATAGATAAATTCATGCATGGTAGTTGAATTTCAATGAATTTCATTAGTAGCTTGTAAGTTTGTAGTCTGACTAGTTTTTATCATTTACCTTTACATAGGTCGGTTGAAGGAAATTGTAGAGTTAGTGACTTAGATTGAATTTATAATTAGTGGATTAGATTTAAGAGGTAGTTGTGATTTTGTAGATTAAATTTATCTTTAGGATTTCCCTTGCATGGGAAATAGATTTACAAATAGAATAGAGTTATTGTTAGTGTTCCGTACCCATTTCGCACTAGTTACTTTGTTTTATACTTGTTCATCACTGTTATGATTACTTCAGCTCATTAGAAGTTTAATATTTCCTTTGTAAACAATGAATTTTAAATCTTTATTCTAAGATCTAGATTCATAGAGTATTTCTCCAATAGCACCCACAACACTGTAGATGACTAAAAGATATAAGAAGAATTTAGTGATTAAAACATTTCTTTCTACATTTCTGACAGATGAATTGTGAATGATAGAATAGGAGTTATGATTCAAAGTTAAATTTAGATGATTTAAAGGATAGCCTAGAATTATGTTTGGTATTTAAATTTCTCTAGTTTAGCATAGGTTAAATGGTTTGCTTAGCATTTGTTGTAGACAGTAGATGGTTAAAATAGAATAGATGAAATTAATGGTTAAATATCCTTTCCTGCATTTTGAAAGTAGAGAGTTTTATAGATAATGTAATTTGGCTTCTTTTGAATAGTTTTTAGAATATTCTTACCCGCACATATAGTGTAGCAGCTCTAAGATTACCAACCCTGGTTTGACAATTTAATGTTTTCAGGTCATTAGAAAAGTGATATAATTTGCCTGACACATGTCATATTGATATATAGAACATCGAGGATGATGTTCCTTTAAGGGGGAGGGAATTGTTACACCCTGTTTCCCCCAGTCTGTAAAAATAACTATATTGGCCAAGAACTATGGAAAACTCAAAGATGTGAATGTTTGATTTAGACCTTTGTATAAAAGGTCGATGAATGTAAATTATATCATGAATATGTGTCGCATGATTGTTGGGAGAGGGATGTGCTGAAAGAGACCACGATGGCTGATGAGAGGTGGTGGAAGGGGTCGGGAATGGATGCGTTAACTTCCACCGAATCGAAACCGTACTGGTTTGTACATGCTCGGAAACCAAAGCTCACTCTCTGACCCTGAAATGAATTACCTGCCAGGATGGTAAGTGGGGAGGCTCCTCAAGAGTAAATGAGGGGATGGGGCGAACAGCCCATCCGCAGAAGCTCTCGGACCTGACCACGGACAAGGAAATTCGCGCCACATGCAACCTTGAAGGGAAAAAGGCAAGGAAAGAAGTGTGGAAGGGGGAGGAAGAGCGCGCGCGACAGAAATCGCGAAAGGAGAACAAGAGGAAATCCGAAAATATAGAGAGTCATGAGCAGAGGAGAAGGGGAGTAACCTTCTTCCTTGACTTACGTGAGCTAGAAGTAGGAGACTGAGTCTCAAAGCATCATGGTCTAGCTCGGGGTGGCTAGTGGTAAATCTGGTTGGAATCACTAAGCCTACGGTTGGGTGGAAACGAGCACCCCTCTCAGCATTCGCATCATGTCCGGAATTTCTGATAAGTGTTATATCTTGCATTTGGAATTGAATGTCCTGATCGCATGCTCATTTTTATACCCTCGTAAATAGTTTATGTATAGAAGTGTTTGCCTTGTGTTTTGATTGGAAATAATGGATGCATGTTTATACTGATATCACTACAAATTGGTTAACGTATGGAATGTGTAAGTTCGGGACACGATTCCATTCCCCTAAGGATTAACCCATCTAACTGGGTTTGTGTTATGGCTGGTTTATCCTCCCGAAGGCACCCTTTTTTTTTTGGGAAGGTTCCCTCGCTTTCCAGAGTCGGAGTGAGCCCCTTGAAAAGACTACCATTGTAGTAAATCCGTGAGTCTACCTTGCCCCTGTCACGAAGTATATGGGATTTGGAGTTTCGGCTCCCGGGAAACCCAGGTGCAAGACCTCTTGTCTGCGCACATCGCGAAATCCCGACTTGCGAAACCTCGAAATGAGCTTAGTGTATATATGGGCTTCGAAGTTTCAGCTCCCGGGAAACCCAAGTGCAAGACCCCTTGTCTTCGCACATCGTGAAATCTCGTTACGCGAAATCCCGGTATGTGAAACCCTGAAGCGATGTAGTGTGAAAGGATTTCGGCGTTTCGGCACCCGGGAGACCAAAGGGTATGAACCCCTCGTCTTCGCAAGATGCGAAATCCCGGTACGCGAAGTCCCGGTAGGTGAAATCCCAAAGCATCTTAGTGTGAATAGGATTTTGGGTTTTGGGGTTTGAAGAGTCGAAGAACTCGACTCCCTTGCATTTCGAACTCCCGGTTTTCGAAGTCTCGAAATGAGAAAGGAGCATCTTGGCTTAGCCCGGGGTCATAACCGATGATCACATGGAGGTGAAGCCTGCGTTTGGTGCTTGAGTTGTACACGACGGATTTTCAACGAAAGAACCAATGGATCGTTTTAGTGAAGGTCTCGATCGGAAGACCTAGCCTACGCTAGAACCTTGTAGGAATTCAAGAACTATGTCCCTCGATAAAGAAAAAGAAAGAAAAAGGAAAAAAATCTATTATGTCGTAGTGGGTGTGTGACAAGCTTTCTATTGGGCCACTAAAAATTTGTTATGTGTACCTACAATGTTGATCACTCCAAGATGCAAGAGTTTATCTTGCTCTCTAATTAGAGAATCACAAAAAGACTCAAGAGAGGGTGTTATGTAAGAATCCCCTAGAACTTCTCTAGTGGAGTGAAAAGTATATACAAAAATAGAATATGCACTACCAAGCTTAGCAAAAATAGCATATATACAGTGGTCATCCTTCATATCTATTTTACATTCTTTTAGAAAACTCTAAGTGTTTTGAACTTAGATAAATAATCTCCAATGCAAGTGAAATCATTGGAAGTTAAAGAAATTAATTGATTTTAAAGATGGCGGGCTTGAGTCACATTATGTTTACCAAATACAACTTCCATCTTATCCCAAACTTCATCTAGGTCATCAATTCCTTAATGGTGAAACTGTAAATCGGGAGAGATGGGCATTCTGAATAATCCACGTGCTTTGTCATTCTTATTATTCCATTTAATTTTTTTTATAATATCAATGGAGACTTTTTTTTCACAAGGTAATATGGTACATTCATTTACTACGTAGTGCATCCTCCATATGGGATTTCCATGAGAAATAGTTGGTAATGGTAAGAAAAAGATTATTTGGACTAGCCATATTAAAATATGTAGGTAATATGGCCTTAAAAGTAAAAGTTAACTATCTTGATGGAAATCTCTCAAAAAAATTAACAGTTTAAAATTAAACAACATTGAAAATGGACTTTGGATGTTAAAGTTATGTCATTTTTAAAAAAGACATAAAAGGTAACCAAAGTGTCACATGGTAAGTAAAGGTTGGTCCATGTGGTGATGGTGCACAATTAAATTAATGGGTAAAAAATAAATATATTGTTTAATTTTGCATATAAGTTCACTTTTACAAATAAGTTACTTGTGAAGTGACAAATTTTTATAAAATAAGTGTGAATCATTTTTACAATAAAGTTACTTTAAATATTAAAATTGCATTAAAAAAATAATTTGAAAGAAAGAATATTAAAATTATGTTTTTAATGATTCACTTTTACAATTTAAGTGAAATTCACTTTACAATAAAATTATATGAAAACTTAAAGTTGATGAATTTTTTCAAAAAGTAACTTAATAAAAAAAAGACTTGAATTCAAAAACATGTTATTACATAATGTAACTTTTACCAAAGTGAGTTAATATGTTATTACCAAAGTGAGTTAATATGTTATTAAATAAAGTAACTTTTATCCAAGTGAGTTAATGAAAATTATATAGCAAATATTATGGAGGGTTTTTTTTAATTGATTTTTTTTACTCTTTGCTTCAGAGTACATGTTTACTCCAAAAAAAAACTTTATTTTTGCCTTAAAAA
This sequence comes from Picea engelmannii, assembly GCA_009831015.1. Classification (NCBI taxonomy): domain Eukaryota; kingdom Viridiplantae; phylum Streptophyta; class Pinopsida; order Pinales; family Pinaceae; genus Picea; species Picea engelmannii. The sequence goes on from ML779334.1 coordinate 1,510,534, forward strand.
ATACTTCAATACGGTCATATACAAAAATAAACGAAATTTTGAAAAAGAAAAAAGATTGAACTTAACAATAATGTGATTAGATCTCGGTTAGTTTATACAAAAAGTACAAGTGTTCTCTCTATTTCTGATTTGTTGCACTTTCCACTATATTTCTTATTTGTGAAGATCACATAAAGTGCTTGACAAAAAAAATATGCATACTAGAAAGAGTAGCAACCCAAACATATAAACATAAACTGAAATATTAACTAAAAACAATTAAAAGGCGGTATCTTACGCAGATGAAAACCTTTTCCAGTGAAAAGGAAAATGTTTCCAACTGAAAGAAGCACTCCAAACACAATGGAATAGTCCACCCAGCCTATAAATCTACAAAAATAGCAGAACTAGAAATATTTTGATGCATGTAGCAATACATGTTCAAGATCTTGATCAACAACAAGAGTAGATCTTCAAATGGGCTCTAATATAATGTTCGAAAAAACATGGTATTTTCACACATGATGAACACGTTAAGAAACCACTCACATAACCAGATCAAATATCAGTACATCATTGTTTTTACATGGTTAAAACCCTCTAGGAGGAAAAGAGTCCATGACCCCAGCCAACACGGCCACTTGAGACAATATATTAATGCAAAAGAAAAATGTGTACATAAGAGTTTCCCATAATCAATCTTTAGCAAATGGTCCTCCATGATTTTTAAATAGAAATCATGAACCAATTGGGTGTTAAGTCACTAATCAACATAGTCATTAGTATCTACGAGAATATGATATAACTACAAATGTATACTAATACATACTAAAAATTCCACTTGTACATAAAGACATTAGATCAAATTAATCTTAACCAACTCATAAGTGTCTAAATATCCTAATTTGTTGGATGACATATACATAAACATATTCTTTGATATGGGAAAGAAACATTTCAAGAATGTTATGGTTGTACAATTTCATCTTAAACAAAAGATGCATTTGAAAATTATGAACATGAAGAATAATTGCATATACTTTGAAACTTGAAACCTCATACAAAACCCAGAAAAAAGGAAAGGACGTAATTCTTTGCAGGATAAAATTGTCGAAAAGCTTTTATGAGATACTTACTTTAAGCCAAGCTTACTGACACCAAACCATCATCAATGCATAATCCAAGTTTTAACAAGCTTGAATAGAAGAGATATAAATACAATGCAAAAAAAAGGTTTTGAACTAGAAATCATGTGTATATACTCAAACACAAACATAAATGAATATATGAGATGTAAAATTTAATGGGAACTGTATATCATGCTAGCAAATGCAATCTCCATTAAAACCCTTTTTCCAATCATTCCTTGAGGGTTAAGATGAATTTGCAAAAAAATAATTTGATTTGTTGTTTATTGAAGCATTGAATTTGTTGTTTAGTGAAGCATTCTTGGAGCTTGAAGAAAAGGTTTGTTGCTTATGCTATCCAATTCACATCCAACCAATGCATATTAGATCATAATCAAGCAAATCAACAAGATAATCGTTCACCAATCAAGTATTAAATCCATGATAAAAAATGTAATTTTCAAAAATAAATACAAGTGTTGGAAACTGCACTCTGATGGACCTAAAAACTCAATCTTTGAATCAAATGCAATTCCAAGCATGCAAAGAAAACTCCAGGGCCGAAAATGACATTGAGAAACAAAATTATTTCAAACTTGAATGAATGAAATATATGGTCTTAAATTTAAGATACCATATTTTTTTCACTTATGAAAATTACATAGAAACTTGTCCTTTTGTCTGGTTTTCAAGTATTGGTTATTTTTCTATCTTATGGAGCTTTGTTGTGCCTCTTTAATGGCTGCCATCTTCATTTCCACCCCTCGTTCGTGCTCAACCTTCAAACAGTTCTACGTTTCTTGATTCTCATTCACTTGCAGAGGGTTTCAACATTGTTTATGGCCATTGTAGGAGAGTTTTCATGGCTGCCATCACTTTGCTTTCACTAAACCTGCACATAAAATAAAACCATGAGAACCAAACTCAAAGAATAAAGAACCTGCACATTTTCCCTTTGATAATATCTCCCCTGTTGGGCATGCTTGAGACCAATTGCTTGCTTCACAAGCCTGCCAAGGCTCTAAGATGAGCGATATAATCTTGGAGGAGTCAAAACATTGCCCATGGAATCAAGACTTAGTAAAATGAACCTGAAAAGCAATCTGAGCATAAATTTCCTGAGTTTGACTCTTTAATTATCTCATGGAATGAAATCAAAGAGATGGACACACATTTCATACTTTATCGGTCCACTGACAACTACGGGGACCTCCTCGGCTCCGGTAAACCCGTTCTTGGAATCCTTTGAACTAGGCCATGAAAACTTACATGGGACCTCTTCTTCATCTAACAAGATCATCTGACTGTCGGCAGTGAAAATATCACTAAAACCAGGTTGGGGATTCACTAAAAATAATAATTAGGGATTCTGCAAAAACCCTTGGATTTTAATCAAGATAGAGGCATAACTCTTTGTCAATTCACTAAAACTAGGTTCAAGATTTGAAAAAAAAAAGGTTCGAGATTTATTTTAAAATTAACTAGGGGTTTTGCAAAAACCCTTGGGTTTTAGTCACATAACTTTTTGCCAATTCATCTAATTTTGAAATTTTAAATTACAAGATGTATTGATCTAGGTGGATATTGGTGGTCACTTATCTATTCCACTAATTCACAATGGTTCCACATCTTGGTAGTTTTCTTATAGTTTTTCAGGTCTAAACTTTCAGGGCCATTTTGAGGCCCTAAACAATGTTTTTTTGGCGTAGAAGCACTCTGTGATTAGTTAAAGGCATGTACGGGACCATCTGTAATGTGTACATCTCGACTATACATTTCCAATGGGCTACCAAGCGCCCCAAATAGAGATCGTATACAAAATTTACACCTCTGAGAAGTTGACGTATCAACTAACCACATCGGGACCCACAAACCTTTTGTTGTTTCATCTTTTGGGTTAGAGTTTTAGATGCTTTCTCATTAATGTTTTATGTTAAAAGGTTGTATCAACCTCTTTGTAATCAGCTTCTTGCAAATGAGCATAGATGACACATCTCTCTCTCCAGGGATAAGCTACCACCATTCTAGCTAGTTTGTGTGTTTTGCATTTTGCAGTCTTTTGTATTCCATTCACTAATAGAATCTAAGTTTAATTGTATTATTGTGTTTCTTGTAATATCTATGTGTGTTTCCTTGTTATATCTTTGTCTTCATGTCATTATCAATATAATATGGATCATGTATTAGACACACTGATACTTCCAACAAATGATTGGACACCTCATACTAACATAAAAAAAAATATACATTTCATGATAAGTTAAGTTACTAATGGTTGGACACCTCATACGAACATAAAAAAATATACATTTCATGATAAGTTAAGTTATGAAAGACTAGTTGATAGGAACTCATTAAAGCATGTTTAACTATTTTTCAAAGTCAAAATCTAATTATATTAATTGCATCATGTAGATTTCGATAACCCCATTCGAAAATAAAAATAGTATTTCAGTCAAACACTTTTTTAATGCGTAAAGACATTTTTAATTAAAAGTTTTATCGAAATTATATCCTTTGTCTCGTCATTGATCCTTGTTATATATAATTTTAATGTGTTCATTAGCATCTGTGAGATCCCCTAACACTTGATTGATTTTAACTCATTGAAATGGTTCGTTGATGTCCGATGCCAACACTTTGTTTAAAAAAGTGTCAAATTAGTTGATTTTGCTTTAAACTCATTTGCAAGATTTTAAGTGACCATGGATAGGTATAACATGATTAAATGAGACTCAATATCCATTTTTCATGCGTGATCCATCAATCATTTTCATGTTCCCATCACTTTAAACCTAATTACCACGATGCATATTGTCGTGATTGATCTGGATTATTTTCAGCACGAAATGAGAGTGGAGATATAACAAAGAAATGTACAGAAATATCTTGAATATTTAATAATATAACAGAAATGTGTTAGAGATGCAACCATAAACACAGAGATACAGTAATATGCATTTCTATTAATGAGCGAAAATGTACAAAGACCGTAAAAATATAGAGTGAAAGACTCGCTAGAATGGTGGCAGCTTATCTCTTAGAAGAGATGTGACGGCTACTCACATTCACAAGAATATGATTTTACAATGAGGCTTCAAAGGCCTTTTTATCATAAATAAAATCCAAAACCCTAACCCCGGAAGATGAAAAGCCAACAGTTTTTTGGACCTCGTTTTGGGTAGTTTGGTGTATCAACTTCCCGGGGGCGTAACTTTGGCATACGATCTTCGTTTGTGACGCACCATAGCTCATTGGAAATGTATCGTCGAGGAGATTTATTTTGGGGGATCAATGAGAGCCTCTGGATGTAACTAAGGAGCTCGATCCCGAAAAACCTTCATTTTGGCCCTCAAAATGGCTCTGAAAGTTTAAGAACTGAAAAAATGCTAAAAATATTAAGTTGTCAGAAAACTGTTTTGAGCCAATTTGAATAAGTGGGTGGCCACTAATATCCACCTGGATCAATCCTCCCTCCTTAGGAAGCAACAGTCTTCATTGCATTGAGTTCCCGGGGAAGAAATGAAATCGTTTGTTGAATCTGAACCTTGATGATCTGCTTGACTTGTTGGAGAAGTTATGTTGTTTGGCTTAATGAAGGTTGTCATGAACTTGTGGCTAGAAGGGTTGGACCTTTTTAACCAGTCTGGCTACATGAGATGACTGTGTGCAGAAGGAATCCTTGCGCTTAGCTGAGGCTGCAGTGGTTGTGGTGTTCTTTTGTTCACCTTTTGAACAGATTGTGAAGAAATTGAATTTTGTAGTATGAGATACCACCTTGCAGCACTTTTTAGGTGGGACAGTAGTTGGAACTACCTCTAGTACCCTATAGAGGTGACCCCCCAGAGTAACAATGAAACTATGGGGTCGAGACTCATAAATAACATGGCACTTCCACATATATGTTCGGCCCAAAAGAACATCATAGACATCTAGTGGGGAAACATCACATAATACCTCATCCTTGAAGGGTTGGATGTTGTATGACAATCGACACTGCTGGTTGACATAGAGATATTGTCCCTGGTGAAGCCACCCAATGTTGTATGGTTGTGGGTGTGGTGTTGTAGACAATCTCAATTTTTTTACGACCTCTGTTGAGATGAGGTTCTTATGGCTTCCGCTATCAACAATGAAATGCAACGAGGTCCCCTTCACCCACATCTGTGAATGAAAGAGGCATTCCCACTCTTCAGGATCTGTTAGTTCTTCTGATTGAATTGTTCTGGTCGCAATAGTAACAGTGGGGTTTGCGTCGATGATCTGTCTTCTACATGTATTTTCTGAATCAGATTTTGAATCAGGGTTCGACTCCTTGTCTTTGATATCGGCCACCAATGACTGTCTTGAGTGACATTCACCGGTGTTGTGCCAGGGGATTTTGTGGAAATCACACCATTTTCTAGTATCTTTCTTCATCTTTTTGTTACCCTTCTTTTCGTGTGGCTTGGATTGGTTTTCAGAAGGTTGGTTGTTAGGGTCGTCTTTACCATACTTTGGTTGTTGCGGATTTGTAGACCCAAACTCCCACTTGTTCTTGTGCTTAAATGTTTGCTCGATTTTAACAGCATATCGATAAGCAGCACCGAGTGATGAGATGTCCAGAAAATCTATTTCAGTTTTGATGTATCTGTGTAGAGCCCCATGGTATTTCAGAACCAAATGTCACTCAGAGTCCTTGATACCCAGCTTGGTGCACAAGGTATGGAAGGTATTGGTGAACTCTAACTCAGCCCCATACATTCCAGACTCCTCTGTGGAAATTTTCTCCCAGTAAGTTTCCCACCAATGTTTGCCATGGGGAAGAGCCTTAAAGAGTGTGAAAGTGATCTTTTCCCTGTCGGAAAAATTGTGAACAGAGAAATAACTTTCTAGCATATTTATCCATTTGTCTAGGGCATTTGCATCTATCTGACCTTCAAATACGGGAATATCAAAATTAACTTGTACCTTGAAAGGAGAGGTGCTTCCAAAGTAGTCTCTTGATGAAGATGTGCATGCTGTTATCAGCAGGCATTGAAGGATGTGGGAAAAATTCTCCATCATTTCGTCCCTCTGTCGCGTGAAAGTTTGCTCAAGCAACAAATTGATAAAATATGATGCTCCGTCGTTTTTCTTTTCTTCCGCCATGGAGGGTTTCTTGGGTGTGCGAGAGCAATTGTCCACAAGAGATACAAGCTCGAGACCCAACTTGCTATACTCGAACCTCATCGGGGACATGCACTGAAAAATTATCAAAAGCAGTCTGCTCTGATACCAGTGATTTGGATTATTTTCAGCACAAAATGAGAGCGGAGATATAATAAAGAAATGTATAGAGATATCTCGGATATCCAATAATATAACAAAAATGTATCAGATATGCAACCATAAACACAGAGATACAATGATACACAATTTCTATTAATGAGCGAAAATGTACGAAGATTGTAAAAATATAGACTGAAAGACTCGCTAGAATGGTGGCAGCTTATCTCTGAGAAGAGATGTGACGACTACTCACATTCGCAAGAAGATGATTTTACAATGAGGCTCTAAAGGAATTTGTCATAAATAAAATCCAAAACCCTAACCCCCGAAGATGAAAAGCCAACAGTTTTGTGGACCCCGTTTTGGGTAGTTTGGTGTATTAACTTCCCGAGGGCGTAACTTTGGCATACGATCTCCATTTGTGTGCACGATAACTCGTTGGAAAGGTATCGTTAAGGAGATTCATTTTGGGGGCTCAATGAGAGTCTTTGGCTATCATTGAGGAGCTCGATCCCGAAAAACCTTCATTTAGGCCCTCAAAATGGCTCCGGAAGTTTAAGAACCGAAAAACTACTAAAAACAATAAGTTGCTAGAAAACTATTTTGAGCCAGTTGGAATAGGTGGGTGGCCATTGATATTCACCTGGATCAATTCCAGTGGTGAAATAGTAAATTGTGCAACATAATTGAATAGGTTGTCTAGCTATGTCATTGCATTATTAAACATAACTTGACTTTAGTGCAACACACCTTAGATCCTTGATCGTCACCTCTTCATACCATCTCCATGTGCAAATCCCTAACCGAACTTACATATGATCCTATGTAACTTGGGATATGGATATTCTCAAAATTTGATCTTCACTACCACTCATAGCCTCAAGGCATGACACCTACACATAATGCTCAAAATTCATTAAATCCCCAAATGAAATGAGTAATGAGTTGCTCACGAATGTGCATGAACCATCAACCAAACTTGAACCAAACTTGTCAAAAAAATCATTAATGAGTGAGCAAGGTCATGTCTATGGAAAAAGGAAAATGCAGAACACAATTTAAAAGCATAAACTTGGATGTAATCATGAATTGACAAAAGGCTTGTCATCGTGTTAATTCATCATCAAGACAACTCAAGGGCATCATGAAACGAAGATACATTGAGAAGACACTTTGAAAAATGAAGATTAACTCCAAAAATTAAAAACAAAGGGGTCTTCAAAACATTGTCATACATAATCAAATGCACACCATCGCTTACACACTCACAAGGAGGGTAGAGGAGTTGGGGTGTGCATTCATTCTTTATTCCCACCCCCACTTTGATGTTCATTGTAGGATTGTCAGTGTAGGTGTGGGTGGAAGTTTGTTCTTCACCCATACGCCCACTTTGATATATAGAGTGTGGGTGGAAGTGACAATGAAGTACAAATGCACACTCCCATTGCTATAAAATTATTTGCAACTTTGATATTCTCTAGAGGTTATCAGGCTGAAACACCGAGTTATGTCACTTTTCCCTTGAGTATACACCATCCTTTTGCTTGGTCGCAAGCTGTCATTTTACAGATTGCGACCCAAATTGATGGTCACTCCTTGCTCTCTTGCAAATAGTGATCGATCGCATTCTGCAAGAATGCAAGGCACGACCGGGTCTGTTACTCTCAAATTAGGAATGGTTACAACGAGATGGGATCAAGCTCGTATTTCTCGTAATTCGACCTCGAGAAGCTTGTTATTTTGAGTGTCTAAGAGTTATCCACCATCTCATCTCTTGCATCCTATATATTGAGGGTCTCTCATGGGAAAAAAAGGGAGGAAAAGAAAAAGTAGATTTATACTATCTGATGAATCACTAAACTTGGGTAAGGAGTTTGGATAGGGCTTCATCAGGCTATTAGATTGTAAGTTGTAAATTGTTTCATTTGATCAATGGAAGATGCACATGACTTTCCCCCTTATTTGATTGTATATGATTATCATAATCTTCAGAGAGAATTAAGATTTTCATGTTATATCATTAGATCTATTATAAATCTATACATGATACGTTTGATCTTGTGAAAGGAGTTCGTTTGTGTTTTCATGTGTGTAGATCCATATTCACAAAGAGAGGAGGACATATTCAAGAAAGCAAACAACAAAGACACATGCAAGGACAACCGTCAAAAACACCGAGTAAGTCATTTTATTCTATTCACTTATGGGTCATTTCCATGTATGATTTAGATCTAGGAAGATCCACTGTTTGTATCTCTATTCTATCTTAGATCTAGAGAGCCTAAGAGAGGTAACTCCTGTAGGGTGTAATTATCCTACAACACCCATCACTACCCATCACTAGCCTCACCCTTGAGGATAATGGGGTGAGTCATCAACACTAGAGTACCTACCCCTAAAGGATACGTAAAGAAACCCCTCTAAATTATGTGCATTAAAACCTCATATACACATTAAGATCCATTAATAATAACTATTACGTAAAATAATTAAATAGTGGAATTCCAAATTCTAGTATTAATTTTCAAAATAAAATTACTATTCCCTTTTACTATTAAGGAATAAGTCTCGATATGATGTCCCAAATTTTTTTATATATATGATAACTAATTTTTCAACCACCTCCATTACATTAAGGCGTTACATTACATAGTGATGTTCATATACATTCACGAAACTCGCGACACGAATTTTACATTTAGCCTTTGCACAATATTTTAGGTGGAAGGAAGAAATTTAATGCATTGTAATGATGATGCATTTGTTCTAAAAGTTCTTTTTTTAACTTAAATAAAGCAATCATAATTAAGGACCTTACATATGGCATCTAAATATGATATTTATTTTTAAGCACATTGAAGGAATCTATGGAATTTGAAAAGGATAGTCGAGATGTAAAAGCATTGAAATTTACACCACAGATGTTGACACCCTTTTAAATCCAAGATTAAAAATGGTCATATACGGAGAGGGGATGCACCTTAAGCGATCCGTTGGAATATTGTAAATATATTAAATATATATATATATATATATATATATATATATTTTTTGGTTAAAAGTTTTATTTTTGGGTTTTTTTTGTCTGAATTTAATATTTAGACTAGCACAGCCACATAATTGTCGTTGATCAACGTCAAAAAGTTGATAAAATGAAAAGAATTCTTAAAAGAATATATTAAATTTGATTATTGATTAACAAATAAACGGTTGAGCTTCATTTATTTGGTGTTAATATTTTAATTTATGTTAATCACTTATGTTAGCTATCAAAGTAATTTTTAAATATGATTAGATAAATATAAAAAAGTAAACACATAAACAGATGTCTTTATAATAGCTAGGAAGTTAATGATTGAAATCACAGCCATTTATTTTGTGTGACTACTAAGAATATTCCAGTCATATTTAATCCTGTCCATAGAAAACTTATTAAGTACTAAACCCCTATTAAATCTGCCCATTATCAATAGGTGTATGCCTTTGAAGTAATTATACAAATTTAACCACTCAAATCTGCAAATACAACTATTCTATTTTTCACCAAATTTCCAACAAAATCAAACTGAAAAATTTATCCTCATAAACGGTATATATCACGGTCACGGTGGGGTGCTTTTGGGCTTCGGTGGCGGTGGTTTTCAGCTTCCAGACGTCAGACCAAGTTCTATAAAGGGGCAGATTTAACGGCGTCTCATATGTGCTTTGCTGTTATAGTTTGCCATATTTAGAAATATGGTTATTTCCTTCCGGAGTTCAAACTCAAACTGCTTATGGGAGACTGTGAAATATGGTTTTTTCCTTCCGTTCAAACTCAAACTGCTTATGGAGAGACTGAAATATGGTTTTTTCTTTCGGGAGTTCAAACTCAAACTACTTATGGGCAGACTGATTTTCACACGGCGAACAATGCTCTGGTATTTTTAAAATATTGAAAGTGGATGGCAGGGAGTTTCTGTACTACAAACATATTATTAGCTCACGGAAAGCTCCTTTTCAGCCATGAATTCCCTGCTGCGTATTGGAATTATCCCATAATAATCCATCCTTTCAACTCATAATGCTTTTTTCTCCCAGAGGGGATCCTATCTTTGGTATATGTACAGGCCTGAACTATACTCCATGACAACCGTCATTCATGCATTGGGACGAGATATTACTGCAGACATCAATCAAAAACAGACCAGATATGTAACATCCGTCTCGGTCTGATATTATGAGGCACGTAGGCCTACATATACACCTAATCACACATCTTAAGCCTAAACAAAACTGCTGCCTTCTCGTACGTAACAACCCACCATGCCTATCGTGCCCCTACTTCTTCTTCTGTATCAATGCCGGTACGAGTCAGCTTTCTCGTACCCAAAGAATCTCATTCTCAGTGGCACCAACAAGTCAGTCTGTCCTATCTACAATCTCAAACCCAGTTCAGAAAAGACATGAATAGATCAATCCTCTTTCTTTCTTCAGTTTTTCTAACTTCTCCATTTTCTAACTTCTTTCATTTTATAACATCTGAGATAAAATTGCATAACATATTAAAATAGAATAGTTTTAATTTTGTTGAACCTATTTTTGGATAATGATTGTGTGAATGTTTTGAAACGTTCAACTTTTAGAGTGGACACTCTAGTCAGTAATGATGGGTGGAGTGTCCACTGGAAATGTAAACATTTATACAAAGTGATTATCCAGAAATCGCTTGAACAATATGATATATTGTGGAAACACACATTCTAAAAGGAAGAGCATGAAGATAGAAACTTTGGTGGAGTCTCAATGCAGACTTTACTTTTTATCCCCCTTAAAATAGAATAGTTTTAGTAAAATAGAATAGTTTTAGTCTTGTTCAAGCTATTTCTGGATAATGACTCTGAATGTTTTGAAACCTCCAACTTTTAGAGTGGACATTCCAGTCCTTAATGATAGGTGGAGTGTAGATGGGTGGAATGTACACTGGAAATGTAAACACTTATACAAAGTGATTATCAAGAAATCGCTTGAACAATATGATATACTGTGGAAACACACATTCTAAAAGGAAGAGCATGAAGATAGAAACTTTGGTGGAGTCTCAATGCAGACTTTACTTTTTATCCCCCTCCATAGATCAGGGGTTAACATGATGAATCCATGATAGTCTGGGGACTAGATCAGGGGTTAACATGATGAATCCATGATAGTCTGGGGACTGTTGTTTGTCTTATCAATTTTTTAATGAGTTTTTGTGAAATTGTTGTGGGCATCCAGGGAACGAATACAAGTATTGCTAGAAATTGGGTTTGGCCTTGTTGATGATCCACACAGCACAGCAGGGATTTCTTTGTACATGTATGATATATTATTATTACAAAAGGCAAATAACCAACTTGTACAGCCACGAGCTTCTCGTTCACAGATTGTACAATTGGAAAGTATGTATTCGGGCGTCTTTTTGTTGAAATAGTGTACTGATATCTGTGCTGAATTAACTGAGGCAATGCAGACCTCGCTACAATACAAATAACTGTACAAAATGTACTGAGTGATGGTGCTTGTGTCATGCAATTTCCATGTCTGAATTAAAATCTTTTCGTTCTCATGTTCTGGGATTCGTCTACAGAATGCAATCACCACATTTTCAGAAAAAATAAAAGAAAATAACTGCTATATATCATTTTTTTTGCGACAAGTATTATATCGACAATGCAAGCTCTGTCAGACTGTTAATCACGATCACTTAAAAAGAGAAATGTGATGATATATCCAGTACAAATGGATTTGATAAAATATTTTGTTTTTCCATATCGATACTCGGAATTATTACTGGACTGTAATATACACAGGCAGCAGCAACAGAAGCAGAAGCAGAAGTGATGGTTTCATCACCACTTGGGGACAAAATCTGTAAATGATGATGATGGTGCTGATCTTTTTTGTTTCTCCATATTGATTTTCCTGTACACAAATCTTTCCCATCTCCAATGGCGATAACCGACCCAGCGCTGTCTTTTAAACGCCTCTTCAGACAACATCAATGCAGTCGTCAAACAAGATGTTTGAATAATAAATGACCCCATGAAATAACCCTAGATGGTAAGAAATTACTTCATGTTGTCCCTACTCCCAGAAAATCAATGAAACCACCGTTTGGCTTCTTGAACTCAATCTCCGCTTCCTCCTCAAAAACCAGAGATCTCGTTGCCATCAAGTAGTTGTTATTACCAGTAGTCGATGAGTTATCAGCATAAGAAGCCTCTACGGCAGATAACTGATCGGAGGCACTGGAATCTGAGTATCCATACTGCACAACATTCTGCTGATGACCAAGGCTAAAATTTGTATTAACGACTGAAGATCTCTTGGAACTTGCAAAAGCACCTTGCAATAAACTCACTGCAGCACAGGAATCAGTTGTCAGCTGGCTGGGGGAAGACGATTCTCCTTCCATCTGTGAGACCAATATATGATAATTGTCCACATTGCTGCCTAACATATCCACGGCCTTATTACAGTTGTTATTGATCTTCATCTCCCTGGAGCCTGAACAACGACCGTATCCATTAGAATCTAGTACCAGAAAGAATCTAGACAAAAAAAAAAGCCAATATATTGGCAGCAGCACAAAAATGCAAGCCCAAAACCAGATTTATCATACATAAAGCTAACCAAAACCCCATCTGATTCATAAAAAACAACCTAAAATATGATTTGGGTACATGGAAACTACCCTCCTGGTGCATTTTATGATTCTCAATGGCCGACCCTAAAGAGCAAAAATTGTTTCCGGACTTACCTTCAAAGAAAATCCTCGATTGAACTGCATCCAAGCTGCTTATGTAACTTCTCTGCTGATGATGATGAGGAGGAGCAATGGAAGCTGCACCGATTCTCTGCTGTAATCTATCAAAATTTCCACACCGTTCATCATCATCAACCCTAGGAGCACCAAAAACGGAAACACATGATGCGTTCTCTCCCGGAATCTGGCTCTTACATACAGATCCTCTTCTGAGAATTACATCATGAGAAGATTTGAAAGAGCTAAATTTATCCACCCACATGTTGGAGCTGGCCGTCCGTGTCTCATCCTCGGTGCAGACACGTTTCTCTCTTCTATGCACTTGAGTCAATTTCCTTCTCCCAAAAGCACTGGATTGCTCTCTGTACCTCCTGGCCATGATAACATGCCAATGGTTCTTCACAGCGTTATCAGTTCTTCCAGGGAATAAACGAGCGATCATGGCCCATTTATTCCCATATAAACGATGGGCTGCCAGCAGTTTCTCCTCGTCTTCTTCACTGAAAGGCCTTCTGTTGATTCTCGGGTCCAGCTGATTAAACCACCGAAGCCTGCAACTCTTTCCTGCAACACAAACAAAAATATTAGAAAAATAAAATACACATGCATGTTAAAATAAAACCACAATGGCCGTGTAAACCCAAACCCAGGGCACATAATGAACCCAAACAGTACCTGATCTTCCTTCAAGCTTTTCTGCTATCAGGTTCCAGTTCTGAGGTCCATATTGTGACACCAATTCCTTAAGCTTCGCGTCCTCAGCGGGCCTCCAATGGCCTCTGGCACAAAGCCTAGATTGCACCCCATCTACAGAATTTTCAACTTCTTCGTTCGAATCCCCCAGATTCCCCATGTTATTATCGCTTGAAACCTTTGCACTGTGATGGCCAGAACTGCTTTCCATGGACCCCATTTGGATAGTCCAGCTCTTTGGGTCACAGGGACTTACAGCAGTGGCATTCGTAGTAGTATTATTCATCAACATGGCTTCTTCGTTTCCAGACTCACTTTCCACTCCAGGCTGCATGAACCCACTACTGCCTACTACCAAAAATTGCCTGCTTTCTCCTGAAATTCTCGTATTCTGCATCATAGGATTATTCAAACGATTCTCGGGCCTAATCCAATTTCTGCTTGGTCCGTCTTTCTGAGTGTGGCACATGTTTCCAGCTCTCGATCGGAAAATGGACCCAGCCTCTCTTCAAACTACTTGCTTGCCGAGGCTCTGTCTATTCTGCCCTCTCTCTCTCTGCTCACTCATCCCTTTAATTTATTGAAACCGCATACATTCTCATTACTGTGAATCCAAAGCGCGTTAGCTCAATAATCCTTTTTAATATATATAACCTCTTCCGCATCAAACTAATCCTGTGAACACGGACCCCTCTATCTCTCTAATAATATACGTTCGATTTTTAGATTTACCAAATCACCTGGGTACTTCAGAACTTGCTGACCAGAGGGTTTCTGTTAATCATCAATCAAAACAAAACCAGCGACCAACTTTTTGCTGTTTAGTTAATTTTTTCTTTTATAGTTGGTAGTAGGTGGACAGGCTATGCAAAGAGTTTAGGCCTAATAGGCAGTAATTTTTCTTAATTGATTTCTCACTTTGTCAGAATAACTCTAAACATTATATTTTTTTCTGGGGTAATTTGGTAATTTAACTGTTAGTGAAATTGTCATTTTTTATAATTGAAGTTTTGAAAGTACAGATAGATTCAGTTTTTTTAATTTTTTTAATTCAATCTACTTAGATTATGCAACCTCAACAACTAATATTTACAATTTAATCAATTCTTTCAAAATCTTGACAAATTTTGGAACAAAACTAATAAAAAAGAAAGACAGAACAAGTATATGTAACCTACTACCTCAGGGTCATATAAATGAAATTACCATATTAAAATCCAGCAAATATAAATTTAGCAGTAAGTTAAAGATTCTACGAAATGGAGATTTTTTGGGGGGATATTTGTCCTAAATTCGGCCAGTGATCTGGAAGTTTTTCAGCGTGTTGAATCCATTTCTGCATTCAAAAATGGATTCCAATGAAAAAAAATCATTTCTTAGAACAGCTAGCCAAAGCCATAAATTTATGTATGAAAAAATGTCTAACCTATTTTAAAATCTTAAAACATATATTACCAAGAAATTAATGGAAGTAAATATTTTAACTTTTCAAATCTAATAAAAAAGAAAGACAGAACAGGTATATGTAAACTACTAACTCAGGGTCATATAAATGAAATTACCATATTAAAATCCAACAAATATAAACTTAGCAGTAGGTTAAATATTCTACTAAATGAAGATTTTTGTCAGGGATATTTGTCCGAAAGAAATTGTTGGACTAGTACCCTAGTAGTTTTTCAGCATGTTGAATCCATTTCTGCATTCAGAAATAGATTCCAGTGAAAAAAAGTCATTTCTTAGAACAGCTAGCCAACACCATAAATTTATAAATGAAAAGATGTCTAACCTATTTTAAAATCTTAAAACATATATTACCAAGAAATTAATGGAAGTAAATATTTTAACTTTTTAAGGAAAAATGTGTAAGAAGAATGAAACACTAATTAAGTAGGCACATTAATAAGAAGTTGACAATCATTATATATCAATATAATGGGTAATTTTCTGTTGGAAAGAATAAATGCATCGCATTAATAAGAAAATACATGATTAATATTTAGAAAATGAGATTAGTCCTTAATGTAAGAGATTATGAGTAATTTTCTGTTGGAAAGAATAAATGCATCGCATTAATAAGAAAATACATGATTAATATTTAGAAAATGAGATTAATCCTTAATGTAAGAGATTATAGGGAGCATCGTTTTCTAAGAGGAGGAAAAGGTCTAAGGTTAAATTAGACCGAAAAAGATGTCGGTTGCCCCCACTCTTTTTGTTTGTTTTTCTTTTCCTTTTTAAAAAAGAGGGGCCACTTGTCTTTTCATCCCCTCTCATCTTTCCAACACGTTTAATTTCATGCCCTCGCTATCTTATCTATGCTGCCCCCACACAATTACTCAACCCTTTACGCTCTCTCCTATTTTTTTTCCCAAGTGACTTTGTTAAGGAAAAGATGAATTTCTACACGATCCCTTCAAATACCATTTTTAATCAATTGTTGGTTGCGTTGTCACTTCGTCTCGTGTTGGTGGGAGACTTTTATAACCCCAAATAAGTGAGATGGTCACGTTGTCATATAAAGTTCTTGTTGTCTTCGAACTAAGGATATTGTTTGTATTAAAATTCTAAGACAAAAACAACTATAGGGCTTTTTTTTTAAGATATTTGAATGAGACAGATTCAATGAGTAAGCACCTAATTATAACTCTAACATTCAATGTAGCAAACTTTTGTAAAACCATCTAACATGAAACGTACATTATATATTAAAAAAAATAAAAATAAAAAATAATTTTTCTAAGTCTCATCCCTAGGTGACACGTCATATTTAGTTCCTTACAAGGACTCACCTTCCTATAGACTCTCGCCACTGAGTTAACCATATTAGTTAAGAGGATACCGTCCATTTGAAATATTAGGTTTTTTTCTTTCCATTAATATATGATGAATTAATTAAGGAAACACTATTCATTAGAATATTAAATCTTTATCATAATTGAAAGAAATTCCTAACAACCATCATCATATGTGGATAGTATTTCAATAATTCTTTATTATTATGTAAATGTAAATGGTTACTTGTATGTACCAAAAAAAGGCAAATTTGACCGACTTTAATTATATGTCTTATCCTTAATACTCTTTATGTAAGGTGGGTGAGCATAATTTAAGGTTATGTTTTTTATTTAAATTTCTCTTTTATATAGTTGGTTGTTATGTTGAATTTAAAGTGTACTTATAAGTTATAATTGGCATGTAAATGATAAGTCCTATATCGTTATAAGTCATTTTTCGCTTGTCAACATTCCGTGTATAAATATGCAAAACATATGGATTGCACGTGCACAAGCAATTAAATAATAGATGTATTTGACTAAAGTTAATCATGGTATACTTATTTTAGGCATCTTACCAACTTTATATGAGGGTTTAGTTTACCGAAACGATAATGGAAAAGGGCCTAGAAACCATCACCATTTGTTCTTCCCAAAGTATAGGGAGTCTCACATAGGCTATAAAAGGCTATAAATTAATACTTCTATTATAGTAGTGGATGCAAGGTCTATTATAGTAGTGGATGCAAGGCCTCAGAGGAACATGTACTCAGAGTGCTACCAAATGTTATTGTTTCATTCTAAGATCATGACTTCAAACACAATTTCCCTCAAAGATTCCATTTCCATGGTGGTTTAATAGAATGTGATAATGGTGATAGATACTAAAATAATGATTTTGGTGGTGGTTGTTTAGAGTTACTTTACAAGCCATTTTAATTTTAATAGGTTTTAGGGTTTGAACTTTCAATATACTTTTTTGGATTTTTATGATTCTAATATCTAAAGAAGAGTATTCATATTTGGCTCCAAATTATCTTTCCAATGAGTTAAAGAAGACCTAAAAATGAAGGAACATTTAAAAATTTATAATCTTGGAAATGTTTCTCTTTTTCCGAAGAGCTCAACTTTGTGCATGCTTAGCGCAAACTTTGTGTTAATGTAGGGCTTTGGAATCTTTATGGTTTTTGTCACTTTAGTTTTGACATTGTTATAAAATGTAGTTTTTGTATATTATAGAGAAATAAGAAGAGGTGTTAAAGTTGGAGGTCTTCCAGATAGAGGTCAAAAACCTACTCTTGTTTTATGAATCATTTGTACTAATTTGCATATCCAATTGTTTTTGGCATCCTACATTAAACTTGTGTCATTGGATCTATGTGATCTACACAAAGCACTCTGAGGTATATCTACGCTCTAAAGGTTTCTCTATTGTTCAGTTTTAGAACCTTGTTGATTATCATAAAGTTTTTGACAAGGGTTCTTGATTCTAAGGAAAAGAAAGTCTTTTCATTACCCCATGGTTCCCAAACTTCGACTCTACCACTATGTATGTTACTAAATTGCCAATTTGGGGTTGTCTTCCAAATCTGCCCCCACACTTTTAGAATTCCTCAATCTTTGAAGATATTGGGAATACCTTAGGTGGATACTTCAAATCGTGTATTTCATTGGATTAAATTGGGGTTATTTATGTATGCTCAAATATGTGTTTAGATCAACATTAGTTAGGGTCTACCAGACAAGATGATAGTACAAGGAAAAATTCTTGATGGAGTTGGGTTTTGGATTATAAGAATACAACTTTTTAGTGTCAGATCTGCCAACAAACATGACATTTTAGGGATTCTTGTCCCTAAGTGCCAGCTCACCTAAAAAGGAAAAAATGTTCACCGAAAAAGGGAAAAAAACCACAAACCAAAACCAACAAGTTGGAATAATGTGAGCAACCATTCTCAGATGATGAAGTTGATTAGAATACAAAAAATTGACAAATAATAGTTGTAGATAAGGATATCAATTCCTATCCAAAAGTGTAGGTTGAGGAATCAAATATAAGCTTGGAGGATAGAGAAGACTTGACAAGAATACCAAGTTTTTCCCCTTGAGGGTGGTAGCATTAAATTAATCCTTATAAGGAGGAATGAAGAGAGTTCATGAACATTATTGCTTTAATTTTGATAAGGAGTTGGGATCCCATACTAATTTTGAAAATCTTAATTTTGATTTACAATTAATCCATGTGGAACCTTGTCTAGAGGATGGGGAAAGGAAAAAAAAGGCAAGATTGAGAATTTTTTTTCAATGAAATAGAAATCAAATGCAAATTAATTATGTAATTCCAATGCACACATCAAAGTAATTTTCATTCAATCTTTAAATAGAAATTACATTTATTTTCTTTAGGAAAAAGTATGTAGTTTTAGTCTATTGAGCACACATGCCTTTGAAGATATCATTATCCTCATTTTAATTATAGCATGTGTGCAATGTTTTTCACCATTCTTTTAATAATAGAGTTGGCTTTCACTATATCTCTTTGTTACTTTATATATTAATGGCATCTTTCATTTGATCCTGAACATAATTTACATCAAACAATTACTCATCAAAATATTAGTTGAGCCTAATTCTCACACAAGAAAAAAGAATAATTATAAAATAAAATAAAAACACTTTTTAAATCCAAAAGCTTTTTTACCAAATTTTATAAATCAATAAACTATATATATATATATATATTATTTTATATATATTCAAAATATTTGTCTTCTTTTTTGAGGTTATATGTTAAAATCTAAAAAGAGTAGAGTAAAATATGTACACATCAGTGAATTTTAATAATTAAATTTCTACATAAAGAAATCCCTTACTCTACAAACATAAAGATTTCTTACACCAATTTAATATCTAACTTGAAATAACCTAAAAAATTAAATTATATATATATAACTTAATTTAGAAAAATTAAATTTTTTTTATCAATATTTTATTTTTTTAATTAAAAAAAAAATATATCATTTTAACATGATCATCTCATTTTCTAATTCCTACACAATTAAGTGATTTCTTAAAAGACGTAACTGTGGTCGGGCCTATTGGTTGCACACCATATTGCATCTGCATTTTTTCTTTCAACAAAAGAAGATGATACACTAAATCTTATGTTTTTAATTTAATTTTAATAAATTTAAAATGGTATTTTTTTTCTTAAATTTTAAATTTAATATGGATAACATTATCCACATTCCTAAATCAATCTTGATGATGATGATGATGATGATGATGATTAATGTCCATTAAGACTTAATTGGTCTATTAGACCTTAAGAGGGTAAGTGATTACTTGTGATTCTTTAGAATTTTGTTTCTGTGCTCGAAAAGCATTAAGAGAAGCTTTCCAAGATCACCATACTTTTCTTGAGTTAAGAGGTTAGGAAGGTTGGTAGTGTGATCAATATTTTGAAAATGAGATCTAATATGGGTATAGGTTGGACAATCTAAGAGA